>JAKCPI010021812.1:0-18514 GCA_023213315.1 Euborellia annulipes | reverse complement strand
AGACCCATGAGGTCCTGATTAGGATTATTTTATATGGTCCTGATCAGGATTACCTTATATGGTTCCCGACTAGAATTTTTTGTAAGTACCCGACAAGGACGTTATCAGGACAACCTGGCAAACTGGTAAGGTATAGGTCATGATGACCTGACGAGGTCTTGATAAGGATGTAACGCAGAAGACCCCAGAGGTCCTTAATAGGATTATTTTATATGGTCCAGATCAGGATTACCTTATATGGCTCTGAAGAGGATTTTCTTACATGGTCCTGGTCAGGATTTTCTTACATGGTACTGGTCAGGTTTTCCATTTATGATTTTGGTCAGGATTGCCATGTGATCTTGGCCTGGATTACCTTATATAATCCCCATTTGCATGAGAGTAAAAGGTTTAAATATGAGTCAACATTACTTAAAAAAATATTTTATTGATCACAGGAACTATACATTTTCTTTTAGAATTTAATATTACAGAATATTTTTAAAATCAGAAAAACATTAATTTTATTATATTGATAATTAAACAAAAAAATAAACATGAAAAATACGTATGTCTTAAAGTAAAATATAAATTTAAAAAAATTGAAACGGGTTAATTTAATTTTAATAAAATATTAATTAACGGTAAATTTCTTGTCAATAATGGAAGTTGGAGGAACCAATTGAAATTAAAACATCAAAAAAAATTTTTATAATAATATATTAGTCTATTTGTTTTTTCTTGTTGTATCTTCCTTTTAAAAAAATATATATTTTTTTGGCATTTTTATTTTGTTGTATTAGGCACCGATTTGACAATTTACTAAGAGACTAACCTTTATTTACTCTTAAATGTCAAATTTCAAACGGGCCTGCTTGGCTCGGCCGTGTATGACCCCCTATTTTGGATCGGTCGAAAAATGGACTCGCACAAATTGGCTCGGCCTAAATGGACCTGCCGTGTATGGCCGCCTTTAAAGGCGCATTCTGTACTTGTTTGACAGAATATAAATACAAATCAAATTTTAAGTATTGATTTTTAAAATTTTACATTAAAAATAAATTTTTTTTCGAAAAAAATACCCCCTTTACCCCCCCCCCTTGTATCCGCCCTTGTATACATCTAATAGTATATGCAAATTTATTCATTTATTTTTGTATGAACCCAAATGCCTCAATCTAAGCAACAGTAACAGTCTATCGTCCTGAAGATGGAATCCGAAACCTCGATGATAATTAAAATAGTTTTTTTTTTTTTATTATTTGCTGGCTGCCTGCATCTACAAGTCCTAAAAATTAATGTCATTGAATTTTAATACATTGTATGAAATATTTAAATAATTTAAATTTTAAGCTATATTATGATTTATAAGTTTAAATTTATAGTAAAATATATAATTTTTTTCGATAAATGAATTAAAGATTTTAATGTTAACTAAATTGCAATTTATACTTCTTATTATTTTTATTGATTAGTTAAAAAAAGTTTTATAATTTACTTAAAGACTCAATTGTTAACTTTTTCAATATTTTCAAATTAAGAATTAAATAGTGTTAAAAATAATACTAAATTAAACAATACTTTCTATATATTTCATATATAGGGTAAGAGAAAGTAAAAAATATACTTACAATTTTTCTTCGATAGGAATTTTCTAATCATTGGTCCGAAATGGTTGTGGAGCTTTACTGGATTTATTACTAAATTTAATAGTCGTTTTTTTATTTCTTACATCATTATCTGATGAAAGACTATCTTCACTAGTCGATGGAAGACAAACTATAAAAAAAAAATCAAACAAAGTGAAAATTGTTATATAGGTTAAGTTAAATACTTTGAAAAATTACATTGTTTTTTTTGATGATCATCATTTAAATTGACTACCGATGATTTTAATTTTCTTTTTAGAGATTTTGAATCGACAGGAGTAGACCTGAATTTCAAAGCTTTTCTATCTTCTTCAGCATTCGTTGCTGCCGTCTTCCCAGAGTCACTTGTATAAACATTGTCTTTTTTATGAAGTAACATAACCTTGTCTTCAGCTTCTTGATATGTTTCTATATAAGTAATGGAAAATTTTGTCCTTAGTTGTATAAATAGTAAAATATAATAAAAATAATTAAATATACTTACTGGCTCTTCCTTTTATTTCAATAGCATATGTTGGCCAAGACATATCTGGCTTGCTATTACTTATTACCATTCTTTTCAACTTGTTTATTCTCGATGTAGAATAAGGTGGTGGCATAAAGAAATAATACATTTGATTTGGCTCTGATTCTTTGTTAATTAACCATGATATTGGTATAATGTCTATTAACTTTTTCGAATCTTCACTCATATCATCTTTAAATACTACGATTCTATATTTATAGTCCATATCTAACAAATAAAAACAGTATTTTATTTTGAGTGTCGCGAAGAGAATCCAGAGATATAATGGCGCCCATTGCTCCTTGCTCCCAGTTCAGCGCGATCGTCTTTTTCCGCAAAGCATTATGGGGTTGGTGGGGATGAAACACGTCACGTTCTAAGTTTCTAATTGGTTGATTTCCTTTTAGGCGGGGTTTGCATATAGCACTCATCAAACTTTAATTTTTATACAAATTCACTTTTATATATAAGACAAAACACAAATTTTATGCGAATATATTAATTCAAGCAGTATATTTTTTTTTAGACAAACATTTTCTTTTTCTTTTTGAAAGAGGAAATTTAATATACATTTAAAAATAAAGAGAATATGAGATAAATTTTAATTTTTAAAATTATAATTTTTTTTTGTGCGTTATAAGCAAATAATTTTATAAATTTCTCTCTATATATTTCATATATGGACCCTGTTACGCATTAGTGTGTCAAGCGCCAGGTACCGAGATTTGAGAAAATTAACATTAAAGTTTTTCTGATTTACATTGTTTTGATTAGATTATATATAATTTTCTTGTCAATTGTGCAAGTAACATTAAATATAAATTTAAAAAAAATTAAATATAATATAAATAAATAAATATAATTATTAAATTATTTTATTATACAATGAAAAAAAAATAAATAAAAGCCTTTTAGATAATCTATTGTTTTAGTGAATTTTTAGAAAATTTGATGAAATTCAAATTTAATACTTTAAATTGGGTATAGGAAACTTGTGATTATCACATCGTCCTGAGGAAGGTCTTGATTTGCGACCGAAACGTCGACGGTTAATAATTAAATAAAAGTTTTTTATATATATAAAAGTTTTTTATTCAATTCCTTGACTGCAAAGTTTCCTATACCCAATTTAAAGTCTACAGCCACTTCTCATCACTAGTTAATACTTTAAGAATTATCAATTTTTTTAATAGGGCCATCCTGATGCCATCCAACTATGGAAGTCGTCTAGAGAACCCGATAAAAATAAATAGTCTTTTTTTCCAGTAAGGCAAACCTTGAAAGTTCCCTAAGTGGACCTGATCAGGATAACCTGATGGAAAATGAATTTATTTTCATTAGTGCTATCCTGGTGCGATCCTAATGTGGAACTCGTCAGGATAACCTGATTAAAAATAGTTTTCTTTTCAATAAGGCAATTCTGAAAGGTTCCCTGCATGGACATAATCAGGAAATCCCGATGAAAAATACAATTTTTTTTTTAATTGGGTCAACCTGATGCCATCTTACTATGGAACTCGTCTGGGGAACCCGATGAGAAATATTTTTTTTACAGTAAGGTGATCCTTAGGGGCTTCTTGCATGAGTATGATCAGGAAAACACGACGAAAAATGAATATTTGTTAATAGGTTTATCCTGATGAGATCCTGCTGAGGATCTCGTATGGATAACCCGATGGGAAATAGTCTTTTTTCCAGTAAGGCAAACCTTAAAAGCTCCCTACGTGGACATGATCTGGAAAACCTGATGAAAAATGGATTTTATTTCAATAGGGTCATCCTGATGCGATCCTAGTGTGGAACTCCTCAGGATAACCCGATTAAAAATAGTTTTCTTTTCAGTAAGGCAATCCTGAATGGTTCCCTACATGGACATAATCAGGAAATCCCGATGGAAAATCAATTTATTTTCAATAGGGTCATCCTGATGCGATCCTAATGAGGAACCCGCCAGGATTGTCCTAGTTAGGTTAACCTTATTTTCACCCGATGAGGTCCTTATGGTACTTCAAGGAAATCGGGAACAAATTCTAGTCGGGTAAAGGACAAACGGATCTCGAAATACGTTCTTGGGAAACCAGTCAACGGAGAAGAGAAGTTCAGTTAAACAATGCCAAGCGAGGGATTGGTGATCCCGAGCAATCAGCGTGTGGAACGTCCCCGGTAGCCATAGTAAAAATATAATAAAGGCATATTCTAATACTTTTACTGCATATTATATTTTTGCTGCATAAAAATCCGGACTTATAATTATAGTTTAATACCAATTTTTCAACAAAATTTTAGAATGATATATTTTAAGAGGAATGGACAGACACCCGTTGGCGAGTATAAATAAAAGATACGAATGTTCTTCTAGAGCAGTGATTTCCAAACTTTATGTTACCACGCCTCCCTTAAAAATATTTAATCTTATGACCCCCCCCCCTCCCAATACAAAAACAAAAATTTTTAATGCTAAAAAATATAATTTTATATAAAAGCGGAGTCAAAAAAAAAAATTCCTAGTTATTGAATGAAAATTTTGAATGAAAAATTACAATTATAATTTTGAAATTAAAATTTTCTTTTATTCTCGCTTCCGGCTCTTAAGAAGGCCGAAACGTCACAATAATTTTGGCTGCATATGACTAGGATTTTTTTTTTTACTCCGCGAGAATAAATAAAAAAAATATTTTTTTTTATTTAATCTTATTTATATTAAAACTAGCAATTGGTCCTGGTGGCCAATTTTCGCCCCTCCCCTTAGGCTAGTTATTTTATATTAATTTTAAACCCTTAATCCACCCCTGAGTAAAAGTACATTAAAATAATTTGATTAACAAAAATATAGGCCAAATAGAAAGAATATAATGGTGACTTAAGAAAAGATCAAAAAAATGTCGTCAGGCTTGGTGTAGTTGGTAGCGTGCCTACCTTCTATAACGAACCCGCGACGGGTTCGGACCCCTGGCAGTCCGAAATGGATACCAAATGGCTTAAATAGAAATGCCTGGGCTCCCAATAGGGCCTGAGTTGTCGAAAAGACTGTGTGAATATGGGTGTGTGTGTGTGAATGAGAAAAAAAGGTATTGAAAAAAAAAAAAAGATAAAAAATAAAAAACAAATTTTTTTCAATGACACCTCCACTCCCCCTCCCCCTTAAAACAGCTTATATTTACCCTCTACCCTTAGTGAAATACAAAATATTAATTTCATATTCAAAAGAATCGTTTTTCGCAGTCAAATTATTTGTTTCTATCATTTTTTTTTCATCGATAAAATGCATAATAATTACCTTTAATAAAACACTCAAGAGGGTGTGCTGGCTGACGGTGAGGTCGGGGTGGGTTACACTATATTAATTATTCACTTTGATTCACTTTAAACACAAAAAAGAGATCAGCGCCTGCAGCCCGGCCACGCGCTCGACTCGACTGAACGAGAAATTCGTCTCTCTGTTTGTATAGGAATAAAACAGATGAAAATAACAATTCCCTTTTTATTAAAAGTAAAAAAAATACCGTTTGCTCTAATCTAACTATATTTAGAGCTGGAAAAGAATGTCAACAAGTGAATTGGAATATTCCAAGGCCTTTCTTAAATAATCAACCCTTCATCCTCCCACCCCCTAATCAAATAATAATCAACGCTATTTTTTGAATGTTTTCTATTTATTTGGCTTCAATTTAGCTAAAATAAATTTAAAAAACATTCTTTTCAATTTAATATTGGAGGTTTTTTTATAGCTGTGTAGTTGATGTAGTAGGATAATAAAGAGCTAGTTTTCTTTTCTTTATTAAACCCTCATTCTACTTTCGTCCTTTTAGGCCACTAGCATTAGGGTTGTCAATATAAATATGGAAATTAAAATTTATATTGACAACCCTAATGCTCTGAGATGGCCCTAAACGCCCGTCAGCTGAGGGTTAATAAAAGAAAAAAACTACTTCTCTCTTTTATTATCCTCTTTCAATTTTTCAACCCCTAATCCAATCCTAATAAATAAAATAATTAATAATGCGATCGCCTTGGGCGAGCTTCGCGTCTAGTCAGAAAAAAATTAAAACCCTGAAAAACTTCCCTGGATCCGCCTTTGGGTTTTACACATAGTATAATTTTCTAGAATGAGTCTTACTTTAAATCACTGGTTTCCAAACTTTAAGTTACAACGCCTCCCCTAAAAATATTTAATCGTATGACGCCCCCTCCCCTACACATTTAATAAAATAATACAAAAACAAAAATTTTTAATATTAAAAAATTTAAATTTATATAAAAATATTTTTTTATTTTTTTTTTTTGTTATGATAAATTAATTTTTTTTATTTATTCATATTTATTATTTTAATTAAAAACTCCGTCCCAGAATCTTATAAATTATTTTATTATTTTATTTATAAAACTTGCAATCATTTGGAAAATTGACCTTGGTGGCCAATATTCGCGC
The DNA here is from genome assembly GCA_023213315.1 of Euborellia annulipes. Lineage (NCBI taxonomy): Eukaryota > Metazoa > Arthropoda > Insecta > Dermaptera > Anisolabididae > Euborellia > Euborellia annulipes. The sequence continues at coordinate 11,952 of JAKCPI010021812.1, read as the reverse complement.
CTCCCCTTAGACTAGTCCGCGCCTCCCTAGGGAGGCGCGCCTCACAGTTTGGAAAACGTTTGGAAAAAGAGGGTTTCGAGTTCATTCATCATTTTTAAAGAAAACCAGAGAGAGGGGAAATTTATTCAAAAAAAGTAAAATGAATTAAATTGTATAAATACATATGATCTAATGAAAAATCTCTCGAGAAATTTAAGAAAGAAAAAAAACGTAAAGTGGGTTGTTTGCAAATATATTTGTATTTGACAGTTGAGTATTCAATGGTAAATCCAAAAAAAAAAAAAATTGCTTTTAAAGAATTTTTGCCCGAAAAAAGAGACATGCTTAAATAAAGTTGTCAATACGGTGCGTTTATTATACATTAAAATTGTTTGTTTTTATTCAGCAGTTAACTGGCGCAACCAAGGGAGGGGTTTAGGTTTTAACCCCCCCCCCCCCCCGGAGAGAAAAAAACAGGTATTACAAATAAAAAGAAAAAATATAACCTTTTTTTTTTTATTTGGGAAAAAAAAAATAATTTCTTAAAGTATAACTTACTGTATAAAAAAATTTACGGACGTAAAAAATTTTTTGGAAAGTGTGAATGTTCCGCGGGCGGCACATGGGGAAAAAAATTTTGGTTCCGCGGGCGGCAAAAATAATTTAGTGTCTCTAAAAAAAAAAGGGTAAAATATTTTTACGGACCGGAAAAAAATTTTCCGCAGGGCGGCAAAATTTGGTTCCGCGAAAAAAAAGATTTTTGAGATCAGCCCCCCCCGAAAAAAAAATTTCTATATACGCCCCTGGCTAAAAGGGCAAATAAAGAAAAAAAGGAGAGGGTCCGATGCCGGCGCGCCCGAGTAAGTTGGAGGGGGGGGGGGGGGGGGGCAGACCTATCGGCGCTCCGTCTGCCAATGGGGGGCGGCGCGGCTAGTCAAAATCCCCCCAGGAGCAAATCCTGGTTGCGCCACTGAGGCAGTTTTCTTTTTTAAACACTCACACTTTTTCCACACACACATAGACACGGCTTTTCGGCAACTCAGGCCATATAGGACATTACGATACTCATATTGATATTTGTTGAATTTTATAGGTTTCGTTTGTTAGTTAAATTACAATAATATCAATCTAGGTGAAGTTGTCTTTTTTTTTTTTATTTTAAATATATTTACAAAAGATAAAATTATTAATAAATGTAAAAAAAAAATATATATATATATTTATTTTCAACTTATCAACGTTTCGATCACTCATCTGTTTAAAATCTCAAAACTCACTGCACCATTCAGTTGTTAAGATGCTTAGAATATTTGTATACAATATACTAACTCCTTGGGGTGAGCCACCATCACAATTCTTGTCCTGAAGATGGGTGACCGAAATGTTGATAAGGTGAAAAAAAAAAAAATATTTTAGCCAGACAAAAGTCGTATATTATTGAAGATATATTTTCTTTGGCTGGAGATTGTGTATATTATTGGTGCTGGGTATTAGAAATAAAACACAATTTTATTTCAATCAGCTCGTCGACGTTTCGGGTTCTAATCGCCCCCTTCCTCAGGTGTCAATTATAACAATAAGGTGTCATTTGTTGTGATATTATTTTTTAATACATATTTTTATAAATCTTATTTTTTCTAAAAAAAAAAAAACAAAATTGTGTGATTATATGAAACCACGATGCAAGTGAAACTTTTTTCAGATCGTATGCGTTTAACTGAAAATTTTCAGAAAATTATTCAATTAAGGGTATTAAAATCGCGTTTTTAATCTTAATTTAATAATTGGAAAATGGGAATGATTTTGGGAAATCAAAAGACGCATGTTAAAAACTGAGAAAAATATTTATTTAGTATTTGAATCATTTTAAATAATTTTAAAAATTATATTTTATCAATTTAAAAATTCAATAATTAAATCTCACAATTATTTTTTTTATAATTCATCATATATATTAAATATCAAATTTCCTATTTTTGTCGTCACGGCTTGTGACGTCATAATTAGTAGCGTCACGGCCTTTGACGTCACGACTTGTAACGCGACATGCTGATAGAGAAACGAAAAAATTTGTGTCGATCAAAATAAAGTTTCACTTTAATAAAACACAATTTTATTTCAATCTGCTCGTCGGCGTTTCGTGTGCTAATCGCCCCCCTTCGTCAGCACTGAGCAGGTGTTAATTATAACAATAAGGTGTCATTTGTTGTGATATTATTTTTTAATACAGATTTATAAATCTTATTTTTTCTAAAAAAAAAAAAAAAAAAATTATAAAATAACTGGGACAATTACTGAAGATAGAAAGGTGATGATAATATTTTGTCTTAGTCTGTACACACCTTTTTTTTTAAGTTTAACAAATTTTCACTTTTGCTGCGCCTGTTGTTGAAGGGGTGACCGATGATGGATGAACGCTGATCGTCGTCGAGTTAACCTTTCGCTCACAATCTCTTCCGTTGAATGAATAGTTGTACTACTTTGGCATCCAGTCGGAGTTCTTATTTGTCCAACAAGACATGGAACTGAATCAGGAAAATTAGGTGAAACCTGATTATCGAGGCATTCTCCATTTTCTAATAAAGTCTGTCCTTGCTCACAGGTTTTATCTTGAACTGGAGGTAAATAATACGGAGGTCCATATTTCGGAGGTACTTGAGGCACACGAGGTCCATAGTTCGGAGGAACTTGATTTGGAGGTATTTGGGGTTTTCGAGGATCATGGTTCGGAGGAACTTGATTTGGAGGTATTTGGGGTTTTCGAGGATCATGGTTCGGAGGAACTTGATTTGGAGGTATTTGGGGTTTTCGAGGATCATGGTTCGGAGGAACTTGATTTGGAGGTATTTGGGGTACTCGAGGACCATGGTTCGGAGGAACTTGATTTGGAGGTACTTGGGGTATTCGAGGATCATGGTTCGGAGGAACTTGATTTGGAGGTATTTGGGGTACTCGAGGACCATGGTTCGGAGGAACTTGATTTGGAGGTATTTGGGGTACTCGAGGATCATGGTTCGGAGGTACTTGGGGTACACGAGGTTCTTGATTTGGGGGTACTTGGGGTACACGATCCCAAGGTATTTCGGGTACTCGATTCGGAGGTATTTGAGGTACACGAGGTTCTTGATTTGGGGGTATTTGAGGTAATCGAGGTTCATGGTTCGGAGGTGCTTGGGGTACACGATCCGAAGTTACTTGGGATAAATGATTCGAAGCTACTACATTCGGAAAGACATCCACAAATAAAGATCCGCTATCCGGACAATAGCACAAATGTCTTCCCGGCTCAGGCGGCTGATTAGAATTGAAGTGAACATTGATCGAATAAGAAGCAAACGCTTCAGTTACTAATAATACAAAGAGAAGATGAGTAACCTTCAAAGACATTTTTAAAGAACTGAGCAGGTTTTAATTTCGATTTGGCCTTTTATACCTTTCGCTTACCATTGACCTGCATATAAGGAAGAGGCATGTATTTTTTTTTCTTTAATAAAAATTCCAAAAATTTGATTGATCGCATATTTCACATAAGAAACTGGTTTGGTCAGTCTAGTCAGAAGTAGTTTTTTTTTTCTTCTTTTTTTTTGTTAATAAATAATACAGTAGTAGATAATTATTAATAAATATAGGTTTTAAATTTATAAGATGAAAAAGCTTCTTAATTGGCCTATATAATATATTAAGCGATTATTCAATATTGTGGAAGGTTTCTGTCTCAAGGTGAATGTGATGTTTGTTTGTTTTTTTTTGTTACTTTCTCTTACCTATGTATATATGTAATATATATATATAGAGAAAGTATTGGATTCATGTCAAAAATTCGATGTCGAGATTTTGATGGATCTTCACGTTTTGAGGTCCCCTGAATCCAAAAAAGTGGTTTTCGCGACATGGTCTGTCTGTGTGTGTGTGGGTGTGTGGGTGTGTGTGTGTCTGTGTTCAATTTTAAGCATGAAGGAATTGAGCTATGAGGCTGAAATTTTATATTTAAGTTAAACACCCCCGGGACCGGAAAAATAAGCTTTTAATCAAAATCGGCCAAAGAGTACTAGTACTTTACTGATGTACTTTTTCAGTTTTTTTCGATTTTCTCAAAATTTGCTCCAACGATTTTTTTTAAAATTCAAAAATCAATTATTTTTTAGATGCTCTTTAAAATGTATATTCTCATTTTGCGATTGAAATCTTCTGAAGACCACTTTACTCTTGTATTTCATAGGGAAGATAGGAGAAATGGTTGCCATGGTAACAAAATATAAATATTTTCCCATACTTATAAATTTTACATCTGAATTCAAATGTTCCGTACTGTCGGGAACTAAATATATGTCGACACAAAAAATCTGGTGTGACAAGCACAGAACACAACTTTCGATTACCGAAGGTAAGAGAAAGTTGTGTGCTGTGCGCCAGTCACACCAGATTTTTTTTTAACTCTTATGCCGCCGGCCTGGCCACGGGCTAGATCAACACAATCGTTGATGATAAGTAATGCCAAACGCCTGGAAATTTGGGATTGGTGACCCCCAGGAATCAGCGTGTAGAATCGTTATTATATATTTATTATATACAGTATCTAAAATTAAAACCCTAATGGTCTCTGCAGTCGAAAAGGTGAATTAAAAAAAAAAAATACTTATACCCAGTTGCAAGCTCGTCTTACATCTTACCAGTGAATTTGAAACACGTAATCGGGTCTTAAGATCCTCTCTTCGTGCCTCAACAATAAGATATATTTATTTCAAAAAAAAATATATAAATAGTTGAATAGGTAAAATACCACATTTCGCTTTTTAGGTTATGTAAGACTCAAGGCAAGCTTAAGATCTAAGATGTGTTTGTGCAAATGGGCAAATTTATGTTTTTAATCCTTCTCAGCAATGTTTGTAGTTTAAAATATGGATAATTGAATGATGATATGAAATGATTTCTTCGCTTGTATTAATAGTGAATAATTAAAAAAAAAAAAAAAAAAAAAAAAAAAAAAAACAAGAATTCAGAATTTTTTTTTTAAACACTCACACTTTTTTCTCATTCACACAGTATTTTCGGCAACTTAGGCCATATAAGACGATTTTGACGATAACCGTTATTATCTATAATATCTATTGGGTGTGCAGGCATTCTTAATTTAAGCCATATGGTATCCAAATGGCTTAAATAAAATCATCGGACTGCCTGGGGACCGAACCCCGCGACTTTTGGTATACGAGGTTAGCACACTAACCCCTACACCAAGTCCCGAGGGCGAGTTCAGAATTTATGCAGAAGTAGAAAAACAATAATAATTTTGGTACTATTATAAATTATACAATTTGACAATGCGCACTTGCGGTCAAATGGCCAACTACATAGAAAGCTGTCATTTTTGCTGGCCCAATTGTTTTGCATCTATCTATATATCTTGAAAGAAAGGAATAGTTAACGGTTCCTTTAAAGTTGCTTTAGGAATTTTAGCGCCCAAAGCAATATTTACTAACAGACTTTTAAATATTTACAGAACTGTTTTCTTGCAACCAGGCATGAGACTTGTAAATACCGTCGAGTATAAATCAATTATAAAAAAAGTTTTAATATTAAAGTACATACCTGTAAAACAATTATTGTATTTTATCTTTTCTAATTTTTAAATTTCCCAAATAAAAAAAAAAAACTATATACTCTCGTTGAATACATAAAAATTTCATTAATTCCAAGTGAGTTTAGAATTTTTTTTTTTTTTTTTGTTATCCAAATGATAAGGATCTTTTAAGTAAATTTCACCTGAATACTTTTAATTAAATTTTATTTTCGAAAGCACTGAATACAAATTAACTTATCAAGCTTAGGTTTGTTATTTATGAATAAAATCTATGAAGTTTCGGTTATGTTAATTAAAGCGAAATAGCAAATGTTGGCGGCTCTCTGAGTAGGTGTGTGAGGGGGTGAGCGAGCAAGTTTGTCTGAATAGACTTTGTTCAATGGATGAGTGACAGGAAAAGCATCGCATTCAAAAGAAAGAACTTATTTAGAGAGATAGAAACAACTTTACCCTAACTAAAGTGACAATTTCAACAGATCCAAGTGAATAGGAACTTTTTTTTTTTTGTTAGTGTGTTTTCTTAAAATGGATTTGTTCTCTAAATAATGAATTCATTTGATGGAGTTTCTATTAGAATACCTAATAATTGTGTATCCAAAAACTTTGTACTTTGTGTGAAACATAAGAAAGTTCTATTTCATATTAAGGGTAAGTGGGAGTCGAAAATAAATTTTTTGAACAAATTAAATGAACAATAGAATAATAGAATTGCTTTGTTTTATTCAAACCATAGCGTCGTTTCGGTTGTCTATGCGAAACCAAATCCGAAACATTGTTGTGAGTTTTATTAAAATAAAGAGAAAAACATAGCTACTGTGCCTTTTCTATTACATGTGTGTCAGTTATGGGCCAAACTAATATAAATTAACAATAACTGTAAGAAGTGCTCCGATATCTGCTGGGAACTTCAGTTATCAGCTCTTCGAGCTTTTGGTTCAGAGAACCATGCGACACTTCTTGAATCATATCCGCCATTATAACCAATTTGTCTAGTAGATCACTACATGAAGTAGTGCTGTATCTAACTAAAGTGATTGCAAAACCTCATCGCTAATTTTATCAGCCGACAATTCCTTCATCTCTCTCAGAAGGTTATAAGGCTTCTTATCTCCCAAATCAAGATAGGTGAGCAAGAGCTGTGTTATGTAGTGGTTGATGATGTTCCGCCGGGATGACCGTTGTCGTCGCTAGGTTGCTGGCAGTTGGTGTGGGAGGAAGTTTCGGGTATTCAAAAAGACTTGATTTGTAATATTGTGGTTTTATGTACACTGACGGGTCGTAGAGTGGCGAAGTGACGACCTCCAGAGTTACCTCTCGGGGTCATCGATTCATATTTATGCGAAGCCAAAGACCATGAGTCGGCGAAAGAATTAAGTCGGACGTTGGTTTTTATTCGAATGTATAAATTTGCAATCTTATTTAATTTAATTTAGCTGAATAGATTTAAAATTTAATTTCCAAATTCAACAATTTTGCTGGTGCTAATTTTTTCAGGGCTCTTGCCCTTTGGTTTCGCAACCCCCATAAAAACGATTCCAAACTGTTGAAAACACTCCCTTTTTTGATAGTCTGTTGAGTGCATCCGAAATTAAGCAACGTAATGTTACTGCGAATTACAATTTTGAAGTATTGAAGGAAAATTGCAACAAAAAGACCACTGTGGGTTGAATTCTTCACCAAGATAATACACCGGCACATCGCGCCATCAGTACTCAAGAAACAATCACTGAATTAGGCATTGAGTTGATGCCACATACACCTTATTCACCTATCGCCGTGGAACTTACACCTATTTCCTGGAGTGAAAAAAGAGCTTCGGTGTCGTCATTTTCAGAGTGATCGACAACTAAACAACAAAATTTCGGGTGTACAAAACAGACAATCAAAAAAGGGAGTGTTTTGAACAGTGGCTCCTGAACGCTAGAATCAAGGTATTTTCTCCTTGGGAGATTACTTTGAAGGTTTAGACTTTGGACCTAGCGCTGTGAGACTTACACCTATTTGTGAAAAAAAGAGCTTCGGGGTCGTCATTTTCAGAGTGATCGAGAGCTATAAAAACAAAATTTCTTGGTGTACTCAACAGACTATCAAAAAGAGGCTTCAGGGTGTGTTTTGAGCAGTGGCGTGGACGCTAGAATCATTGTATTTTCTCCTCGGGGGAATACTTTGAATGTCTGTAGGTTGAATGAAATTTGAATAAAAGTAAGCAGAATTTTCTAATAATTCCTGTTAATTTTTGACACCCCATCGTACAAACAAGTTTTCTTGCTGGCACGATTTTATGAATAATAGGCGAATAGGCTTCTAAATTACTTCGTCTTAAAAAAAAAAAATTAATTCGTTAGCATAGCCGTTTTTGGAGAATCGAAAAAAAAAAAAAAAAAAAAAACGAAGGTTGATAAGCGGTGTCAAAGTGACACATTTTGACCTTCACATTTTTTAGTATGAGAAAAATATTTCCGGGTTTCAAGAATGCTGATAATAGGAGTAGCATAATTCAATTAAACTCGATTGATTAAAAAAAAAAAACAAATAAACAAACAAATAATAATTAAATTTAAATTGATTGATAGAATAAGATACTCGGTGCGGTTGGACACCGATAATACGCAAGTAATTTAAATGTAAATTTAGTATGAATTTATCTGAAAATGAAACGATTGAAATTTTAGACCAGGCATCATTACAAAATTGAATAAACGATGATGATATAATATGATATTTACAGAAAATATTAAATTATAAATCAACCAAAATATAATCTCTAATCTCATAAATTAGAAATTTTATTATACGGAAATTTCTCTCCTTTTAGTCTTATGCTTTAATTAATTTTTATAATCGCCGCGTCAGTGGTGTGAAAGAATATTTAAACTTAAAAAACAATCTGGTGTGACCAGCACAGCACACAACTTTCTCTTACCTTTGGTAAGTGTTCTGTGCTTGTCACACCAGATTTTTTGTGACGACATATATTTAGTTTCCGCTGATATATATATATATATATATAATTACCATTCACGCTTTTTTCTCATTCACACTCACACTCCGCCTTTTCGGCAACTTAGGCCATATAAGACTTTTACGATATCCGTTATTGATTAATATACATATTGGGGGTTGTTTTTTATTTGGTATCAAGGCTTAAATAAAATCAACGAACTGTCTGGGAACCGAACCCTCATCCCTTGGTATACAAGGCAGGCGCGCTACCAACTACGCCAAGCCCGAGGGCTCCTATGAAGTTCAAGAATAAAGTGTGCTTCAAACAATTTCAAGGATATACATTTTAAAGAGCATCTAAAAAATAATTGATTTATATTTAATGTAGAAAGTGGCTGTGTAGAATTGAATTGAGGAAAGCAGCCAGGCAGTGAGCCTCTATTAAATTTAACTCCTTTTACGTAAAACGTTTCGGCCGATTTAATCATGCCATCTTCAGTTGAATTGGCTAAACAAAACATTATTTATTGTTTGTAGATGGCCGTAAGGATGATTAATTTTATTATAAGGACATCGGCCAAAAATAAATACTTTGCATATTATCCGTTTATTTGTAAATATTTCGATTCCAGTGATATAGAATCATCTTTGAAAAACATCTGTTGATTGTACTGAAGATGATTCTATATCACTGGAATCTAAATATTTACAAATAAACGGATAATACGCAAAAGTATTTATTTTTGGCCGATGACCTTATAATTTTTTTTTTTTTATTCCCCTTTTTAGGCTGCAGAGGCCATTAGGGTTTTAATTTAACATATATATATTATTAATTTATAATACCGATGGCTACCGGGGGACGTTCTACACGCTGATTTCTGGGGGTCACCATTTCCAGATTTCGCCGTGCTTGGCATTGCTTAACAGCAACGAGACCTTATAATAAAAAAAAAAAAAAAAAAAAAAATTAAAAAATTCTTTACATTGACGTTTTTTATTGTTTAGCTAAATAAATTAAAAAAAAAAATTTTTATAATAATTTTTTGTTTAGCCAAAGCAACTGAAGATGGCAGATTAAATCGGCCGAAACGTTTTGCGTAAAAGGAGTTTAATTTAATAGAGGCTGCCTTCCTCTTCAACCCTTGAATTGATTTATGAATTATAAACAAAATCGTTGGAGCGGATTTTGAGAAAATACAAAAAAAAAAACTGAAAAAGTGCATTAGTAAAGTACTAGTACGCTTTGGCGGATTTTGTTCAAAAGCCTCGTATCACGTCAATGGGGCGTACCAAACTTAAATATAAAATTTCAACCTCATAGCTCTTAAATTCATTCTTGAGATATTTCGAATCTCAGACAGACCATGATTTGGGACCCACTTTTTTGGACCAATAATCAAGGGCGGATACAAAGGGGGGTAATTGACCCGTTATGCAATGGTGCGTCAAAGACCAAAAAATTCAAAATTGAGTTAAGCACGGAATATTGTTTCAAATGCTTTAATTAATAGTATTTTTTATAAATATGTCCTAAAAAATTTATATTTAATGTTACTTGCACAATTGACAAGAAAAATTATATATAATCCAATGTAAACAAAAAACTTTATTGTTGATTTTCTCAAAACTCGATGTTTGGTCTTTGACACACCATTGCATAACAGGGTCCAATTATCCCCTTTACCCCCCTTGTACCGGGTAAAGGGGATAATTACCCCCCCCAGATTTAAAAAATACCTTTTTTTCGCAAAAAATTTATTTTTAACGTAAAATTTTAAAAATTAATACTTAAAAATTTGATTTGTATTTATATTCTGGCAAACAAGTACAGAATGCGCCTTTAAATTACCGAAATTTTAAAAAATAGGGCTGTGCGACTAGTCACACCAGATTACCCCCCCCGATAAACACCTCTGGATCCGCCCTTGCCCATAATCCATTAATAACTTGAGGTAGGAGAAAGTAAAAGAGAGTTGCGTGTGAGAGCACCTTTAGAGTTAGGCAACCAGACAGACCAACAGGTTTGGTTGCCTAACGTCACGGCGCTCCCACTTCCAGACAGTGCAAAAAAAAAAGATGAAAAACTCGATTGCTAACCCAGTCCAAACGACTTTCTAGTTTCTGGTATTCACAAATCAAACAAATTTCATTTAATTATATAACTAACAAATGAGCATTTCGAGAAATAATTGGTCAAGTGAAATAAATTTTTTTTCCCTTTCACTGAGAGTCAAAGTTCATTCAAAGTTTATAACAAGAATTTCCCAATTTTCAATAATACCCTCTTATTATTATAATATAAATTCATAAAGGAGCTTCTATTTAATCCTATCAAATCCTAATAACTATAAACATCCAATGTTATTATGGGAAATTAATTAAAATCCGGATGATGATTACCTGGACGAGGTCTCCGAGGTCGGCTCCAGCTGCTGTGAAATTGAGATGGCAGAGAAAGGGGAGACGATCTTCTCGGGGGCGACGCACTTCCAATTCGTAGGTGCGTCCCACATCTCCGTAGTAGGTGCGGTTACAAGCTAAAACACACAAGAGACAATTTCTCAATTAGATTATCTTTTAATAATATTATAAGCGAATTTTACATAAATAAATGAAAAATATAGAAACGATGTAACACCTGTTTTTTCACTATATTAAAATTTCTTCTGTAGTTTTTTTTTTTTTTTTTTAGGTATTTCGCTGTTGTTCGGCGGGATCTAGGGAATTGTCGGAAGATTCAATCAAACCACCAATCATCGTATCAGAGACAATTTTATTGGTTAACGAGAATGCATCCTGTACGTTTCGATCGACAATAGGCCTTCATCAGAACCATATTTGTCTCTTCATAAATAATGAACATATATAAGCTTATATATATATAAACAAGAATTTTTAAAATGTCAAAACAATTATTTTTGATTGTTAATTATACAAGTTTTTGTTTTTAAAAAATACAATATTCTTTTTTTCACACACCAGATTTTTTATGACTCTAATTTGACAGATTTTTTAAACAAAAAGTTATGAAAAAAATCAGATTTACTAATAATCTTATAATAAAAACTACAATAAATCTATAAATAATTTTATGCTTAATGACAAAAACCTTATGGTTAAAAAATCTGTCAAATAATAGTCATAAAAGTTTCTTAAAGTAATTGAACGATCATCTGTAGACCAATTCTAAAGTCGTTGGATATTTCTGGTAGCTGAAAAACGAAAAGCTATCACTCTATGAAGTTGAATCCCGCGCAAGTTTTAAGATTTGCTTATTTTTTTAGTTTAAATATAAAAGTGTCATCCATAGGTGCCCTGTCATCTATAGGTGCCATTACCTTATAGATGTATATGAGAAATTGCCGTAGGCATATGGGCTATATTTTTAATTTGTGGCGAATGGGCCCAAACGATAGTACTGGCCAAGATTGAAAGACTGTCAGTAT
>JAKCPI010021811.1:0-17508 GCA_023213315.1 Euborellia annulipes | reverse complement strand
ATTCTTCGAAATTCACCGTAACCTATAAAGAAAAAAATATAATTAAAACAAGCATAAAAAATTTAATATAATTAATTTTTTCAAATTTAAAAATAGCAATTTCTTAAAAATCTCTTAAATTTTAATAAAAGTTTGAGCGATTTTTCGTAAGTATCAGAGAGTGAATAACGAGACGAGGGCATTCAATGCCAAATCGTGGATAAGGCAATTTCATAATTTAAATTTAAATTATCCATTTGGGAACACATAGAGCTCGCCTTTCAATAAAAGAGAATTAATTATTAATTATTTACATTTCAAATAGAATAATAAAATAATATAAAAAATACAATCTAAAAAATAATTAAAATTAAAATTTTCTTATTTTTTTTGAAGCCCATTTTACTCCCCCTCAAAGGGTAGACCCAATAGCTCCGTGAATTTAACTCCCCTCCCACTGCTGTAATCAGGGGCGTATATAGAAATTTTTTCGAGGGGGGCCTGAACTCAAAAATCTTTCTGCGGAAAATTTTTTTTTTAAGAAACTAAATTTTTTTCATACGAAATTTTTTGCGGAACATTTTTTCTTTTTGCGGAATCAAAGTTTTCCACCCTGCGGAAAAATTTGTTGCGCTGATGTCTGTATATCCCTATATATGTATATGTGTTTGGGAAATTTCGGGGCGGGCCCCCTCGGCCCCTTCCTTATATACGCCCCTGGCTGTAATGAATTAGTGTAATGATATTACTTTTTTTCTATTTATCCATATCTTTTACTTTTATATAAAAGACAAAGTCTTTCTGTTTGCAACACTCAGAAAATATTCGACGGATTTTAGGGGAGTTTTATTTATCGGTAGAGAGTTTTTCGGGGTGGTTTAAGACTAACATTATTTCAGATTATGAGTAAGGGGGACTCCCTTTTGAAGGGACAGATTTTCCTATTAGGAAAGAGTCATGTTCTATTTCTCCTTAGGAAAATTAAATCCAATTACAACAGCCACTGACTTAATTGATTAAACCAATCACATAAATTATATTTATATATAAATTCGCCAATGTCCGTCTGTCTGTAACTCCCCGCTCTGTATATGGGTTAAATGAAATAACTCAAAAGAAAGAAGTCTCGATGCTCAAAATTTATACTTAAGCTAAGTAACCAAGCATGGGCAGGAATTTCGTTCCAATCGACCAAAGAGTACTAGCACTTTACTGATGTAATTTTTCAATTTTTTTTTTTTTTTATTCTCTCACAATTGGCTTTCACGATTTGGATTAAAATTTATAAATCACTTATTTTTTTAGATGCTCTTTAAAATTTTGTAGCTTAGGCTTTCACAGTTGTTATCATTAGTAAAAGAATTTGATTTTTCGGTTTAACTCAAGAGCGGATATAAGGGGGGTGGGGGGGTAAAGGGGGTAATTACCCCCTGAGATTTGAAAAAACAACAACAACTTTTTTCAAAAAAATGTATTTTTAATGTAAAATCTTAAAAATTAATACTTAAAAATTTGATTTGTGTTTATATTCTGGCAAACAAGTACAGAATGCGCCTTTAATAAATAAAATCATCGAATTGCCTGGGATCTGAACCCCCGACCCTTGGTATACAAGGCAGGCGCGCTACCTGTACAAAATTAAACAATTAATTAAATTAAATAATCTTTTGGCCAAATTTGAGTACCTATTTGTGAGTAAATTTTAAGAAAAAAAATTATTTTTCCCCCATGAAAAATCTTTCTTACCAAAGGTAAGTGCTGTGCGATATATGAGAGTCGAAAGAAGTAAGATCAGCGAAGATGTTGAATGAGAGAGGTAAAAAGCCGGGGGCCACATCAGATTGCTCGGTTTAAAAATAGGGCGCGTGCGCTCGATGCTAAAAGGGAGGAGAGAGAGAGGATAAGAAGCAAAGCACGTGTGGGCGCCAGAAAGCCCTTCACGCCAGCGCCAGTCTCCGACGTGAAATAAATAAATAAATATTGCTCCTCGAAGGGGACGACGACGACCAAGACGACGTCATTGCTTCTCCTCTACGGAGGCAAACTCTCTTAATTGTTCCTACTCTTTCCACCTCCTAGAGCTTCTAAAAAGGTAACACCTAAACAATCTCTATTTTTATCTCTCTCTCTCCCTCTCTCTCTCTCTCCGTCAGAATCGGAATTTGTTGCTTTCTGAGGAAGTGACCATAAATTAATAAAACTCTTTGATCGCACAATATTGGAGAGGAAAAATTTGATCAGGTGCGTTTTTCCATTCCGTGTAAATTTTAAATACATATTTTTTTAATATTAAAAATAAAATGGAAAAGGTAGGGGGCCTCAGAGGCCCCCTGTTATGCATTATTTTATTAATTTCTTGTTATGCGCCCAAGGGTTAATTCTCTTTCGGCTACAAAGGACCATTTAGAGTTTATAATATGATAAATATTTGGCATAATTAACCATATAATTAATATTAAGATTAGAGATAATTAAGTTTCGATAGTTTCCAGGCAGGCGTTCAGCAGTTTTGTTTTTCGAAGGCCACTTCTATCCTGATTTTTCAGCCTTGCTTTGGCGTTGCTTAACAACACTGATTGTGGTGGCTGTTGTCCTATATTCTTGCCAGGCCCATCGGCTAATACATATATTAATATAAATAAATTTATTATCTTCTTCTTCTTCTTCTTCGTCTTCTTCTCTTCTTTATATATATAATTCTTCTGTACGTGTGTATGTGACTGAACTCCTCCTAAACGACTGAACCGATTTTAATGAACATTTTTTGTGTATGTTTGTGAGAATCCCGGACAGGTTTTGTTTCTACAAATAACAATAAGTTAATGAGTAATTAACCGTTAAAATAAGAAAAAAATAAAAATTAGGAGAAATAGTTGCCAGTGGTAAGAAAATATAAATATTTTCCCATGTTTACGATTTTTTATTTATTTACATTTTGAATTCTAAAATATCGGCGTAAATTTTTTGTCTATGTACCGGGAGAGTCCCGCAAAGGATATGATTCGCAAAAAATCTTAAGTTGATGAATACTTAACCGTTAAAAATAATCTCTATATTGTAGGCGATTTATTTTTTGAAAATAAACCGCTTTGGTTGTCTGTTTAGTCGGCAAAACGGATGAGGTAGTAGAAAGTTTTAATAAGATAATTAATCTTCTATACAAATTTATTTACAATGGGGGGGGAGATATATGTACAAAACTATAAAACACTTAAAACATAAAAACATAAAAGCATAAAAACATAAAAAACATAAAGGGACCCCTAAACACATCCATAAACATAAATAATGTGTTTAGGCATAACCTTCTCCCTACGAGAACATAATACATAATGAACTGCTTGCCCGTTCAGCAAGCCAGCCCGAAGCCCCCTCGTAGTCAGGGGGTGGCCAATGTATGAACTAATAATCCCTTGACATAATATTTATTAAAAACATCATGCCAAGGGTTGGGAGGCAAATTCAAAAATATAAAAATGCTTACAGTTCGGCCAAACCTGACTATTGAGCGACCTCGATCAAAATAATTACAAAAATATCTTTTAACATAACATAAGCGAATACTTAAACTAAGATTACTTAAATCTAAATCATAATATCATAAAAACAAAACTAAAGTAAAAGAATAACTAAATGTACATCGTAAATTAACATAATAAATGCAATAATATATGATAGAATATATATATATACATGTTTTAATCAGAAATTGTTTTTAAATAAAAATCAAGTTTACACTAAAATAAACTATAATGATATTGATAAATTAAACCAAATCAGATCAGCAATAAATAAAATAATCAAAAGTAAAAATTTAAAAATTCTAATTGTGAATGAACACTTTCTCTCCAAGGCTTCATTCTGCCACTCTCATAAATACCTTCAAATGGTATTTGAGTCAATTGGTAGCCATCGATATCAGTGATTAAATATCGGTCATTGGGAAGTTGCTTTTTGATTAAATACGGACCGCGATATTTCGGTATAAGTTTCTTATTAATACCCGGTGTCACGTCCGTGTTGACTAACATCACAAAATCGCCCTCATTATATTTCGTTGGTGTTTTGTGTTTTTTATCAAAGGCTAATTTACTCTTCTCTTGATTAGTTTCGATAGTTTCTTTAGCCTTCTGCCTAATTTCGCTTAAATTCCTAATTTCTTTATTTATATCTTCGAAATAATGTCTTAAATCATCATTAAATTTTCCTCTCTGGTCTATTCCGAATAAAATTTTTGATGGAGTATTTTTAATCGATTTATTAAAAGAATTATTAATAGCATACTCTACTTCGGGTAATACCGAATCCCATTTATTAGGAGCAGGTGATATTTTTGCCAACATAGGTGTAATGTCTCTATTACTCCTTTCTATTTGGCCATTAGCCCTTGGGGTACCCGACGCTATTCTTATTCCTTGAATATTTCTTAACTTTAAAAACTCTTTGAAAGAATTCGATGTAAAGCATGAACCGCGATCTGATATTATTCGCGACGGTTGGCTATAAGTCGAAAAATAATTCGTAAGATGTTTAATTATTTCGTTCGAATTTGTTGTTTTACACGGATACAACTTTATAAATTTTGAAAATCCATCGATTACTTCGAAAACATATTTATATCCGCGAGAAGTTTTTTCTAAAGGACCTAAATGATCAACATGGAGTTGGAAGAAAGGAGAGTCCCCTTTAGGAATACAATGCAATTCTCCTTCTTTCTTGCCTGATACGGAAGAATAGACTATACATTTCAGACAGTTTTTTACATAAGTTTTTACTTTTTCCCCTTAAATTTGGAAACCAATACGTTCTTGTGATTAATTCCACTACTTTGTCAATACCTATATGTCCAAAGTCGTCATGGTAAGCTCTTAATAATTGCTGTTCCATGTCGGTAGGAACGATAAATAAAAGTTTATTCTTAAATTTTTTATAAACTAATCCATTTCGTGATTCATAATTCGGGTGTTCTCTTTCCTCTAATAATTCCCTAATTTTCACTATGCCCGGATCCTGTAATTGCTTAAGGGATAAATTTTGTTCTAAAAGTATTTTCTTCCAGAATTAAAATATTTTGACATCTAGATAGAGCATCTACATGCTTCATTCTATTTGCTGGCCTGTGTTCCACCTTAAAGTCATATGATTGAAATGCTAGGGCCCATCTGGAGATTCTTGGATTTATATCTTTTTTATCTAAAGTTAATTTTAAGCTGTTGCAATCTGTAAAAACTGTGAACGATATACCATACAAATATACATGAAATCGTTTCAATGCGTAAATAATACAAAGACATTCTAATTCAAAGCTATGATATTTGGACTCTGCCGGCGTAGTACGCTTACTGAAATATGAAATAGGATGAAATTTATTATCAGATTGTCGTTGCATTAAAGCAGCTCCAAATCCTAAAGAAGATGCGTCACAATGTAACTGAGTTTCCGCGTTTGGTGAATAAACTGATAACACCGGAGCTGAAATCAAAATGGATTTTAATGACTCGAACGAATTTAATTGTTCCTGACCAAAATGAAAACTTGTAGATTTTCTTAAAAGATCATATAACGGTTTGGCTATAATCGCAAAATTTTGAATAAAACGTCTAAAGTAGCTTATTAAACCAATGAAACTCTTGAAGTTCTTTAACGTTTTTGGGAACTGGATATTCTCTTATCGCTTGGACGTGTTCTAGACAAGGAGAGATTCCTTTCTCATCTACTAAATATCCCAAATATGTAATTGACGACATAAGAAATAGGCACTCTGTCAATCCTTAATTCAAGTAAATTCTCTGACATTAATTTTAATACGTCTCTTAATATACATAAATTTTCATCTATTGTTTTTGTGGCTATTAAGGATATCATCGAGAAACAAACATATTTTTGAGTCCAATACCAACTCCTTAAAAATTTGATTGATATATCTCATAAAAACCGATGGACTGTTGCACCATCCAAATGGCATTCTGAGATATTCATATTGGCCAATAGGACTGACAAACGAAGTATATTTAATAGAGTTCTCTGCTAATTTTATCTGATGAAAAGCACTCTTTAAATCCAATTTTGAAAAATATTTTTCTCCTTTAGTTTATCGAGCTGATCATTAATTAATGGCAATGGGAACCTATCTTTAATGCATTGTTTATTTAGCTCCCTAAAATCGACACAAACTCCAGTCGCCAGTTTTCTTTTTTTACTAATACAATTGGGGGAAGAATATGGGGAGTTACTTTCCCTAATAATACCTTCTTTGATCATCTCCTCAATTGACTTTTGAAGCTCTATGAGTTCGGCATGTGATAAACGCCTTGGTCGAAAATTAAATGGTCTGTGTTCAGGAATTAATTTTATTTCCGTTTCAAATTTAAATTTTGGCTCTGATGGTTTTCCACCGTCTACATAATTGTTCACAATTTTTTCATACCTCGCCAATAGTTTCTGGCCCTAAATTTTGATTAATTTTAATATCATAAGTTGATCTGACCTCGTTCACATCTATCAACATCAAACTAGAGATTTCTTGGTGAATATCATTTTCTTTAACCTCAATCACGATTCCATTATCAAATGTAAGTTTTAACAATCTGATTTACAAAAAATCTCTCTACTAATAAAACATTTCAATCCATGAAGTACTTTCAGGTTCAACTGCAAGTTAATAGCGGTCAGTTCTACTCCATTAATCTAACTTGTGCTTCACATGTTCCTAAAATTTCTAATTTTGGACCCATTAATCCCTGTAAATTCGTTCTCTACAGGACCTCTTTTATAATTCAAGCGGGCAAGGAATTAGATTTAATGAAATGGGACTTCAAATGTCCAAAATAGCAATTAATTTTTTCAGTGGGGCTACTTTTTATTCAACTAAAATTTCTAAATCGACCAAGTGAGGAGGAATTAAATTAGGTGTCGAGTCGATGCGTGCGTGGTTGCCGGTTTATCTCGTCGACGCCCTTTGCTGTTTCTTATTCGTCCCGGATATTCCGTACTTGATGACCGTCTTTCCACAACGAAAACAAGTACCTCGTTGACGTTTCTTAGTTTGGGACAATTGGTCACATGACCCTGGTCGTTACAATTCGTAACATTTTTTTAAAATATGTCGATTTGGTTAGTTGCTGAAAGCAAGCGAAAATAGGTTTTTTAATTGGTGCAGGTAATTTAGATAAGAACATTCTTTTTCTTTGACTTAATAATTTTGTCGTAAATTTCTAATTTTGCCTTCAATTCTGAATAGGAGGTAGCCTCGTATAAAAATACCTTGTTGCTAGATCGTCACTCCTTCTACCGTATAATAAATGACGATCTTTCGTCGATGTTTCCAGTTTTAGTTTCCTTTTCATTGCTTCAATAAATATCTTCAAACACTTTCCCCTTCCGCATTTTCCGTTCTTGCGAGATGTATAAAGTAATTCCATGAAACAAACCAGGGAAAATTCATTTAATAACCACTTAAGGCTAAAACTAAGATTTAATACCTTCCCTCTGGCCCTGCATAAATATTTTGGCCAGACCAGTTAATGACTTCTTTGCGAAAATCAACTTTTGCAAATCGGTCCACTGCATCAACTGGGCGAGATCCTCGAAATCTTCGATCCCAAGTATTAACCGGCATGATTCCCCTGAAAATGGACGAATGGAGTCCTCGAGATCCCTGAAGGTCATTGTGAACCTAGGAGGTGAAGGATGATGATATATATTTCCTCTAGTCGTAGATACAGGAATAGATTCATTATCATTATCATCATTGTCATCTTCATCCTCTTCGATCTCCTCGACTACCTCTTTCTACCATATTTTCCTGAAGAAATCCAAGGTCGGTCAACCATGAGCATATTCTTTTCCGTTTTCTTCTTTGGTGCCCGTATTTTCGATGCATAATATATCACATAATGAAGGGAGGTCTTGAAAATTATTACCGATTTCGGAACATTTGCTGGGGAATTCATTCGAACTTAATTCAAAATCACAAACCTTTAAAAATCAGTAATCTCCTTCGATTTGCCGGCAGTCCCTTCCCATAAATTAAATTCGTGCAAAGCGGCAACCTTTCTAGCCGGACCCTCGCGAATAGCGCGTGCAACTTCCTCAAAATAACTGAGTTGAGACATTTTAATAAAATTATTAATAGATAAATGAACTTAAATTTTAAATTGAAATAAACACAATGTTAAAAAATAAATAAATCAAAATACTATATCTTCCTTAATTAATAAAATTGCTATATAAATGCAAAACACGTGACTAATTCTATTATACAAAAGTTACTTTAAAAATCAATCAAAACTACCACTTGGTAAACGTGGAAATAAAGAAACAGGAAATTAAATTAAATAAATTACCAAAGTCCGCAACCTGTTCACGCAAACACTAGAACATCATCGATGCGATTAGCCTTGTTGCCTCGTGGTCCTGATCCAAAAGCTGGCAATCCTAGTTCAATGGTGGCAGTGCAGCTTTTCTCCGGTGAACACGTTCGTGATTATCTTGATGGCATTTGAAGGCTACTACCCCACACCTGATAAATATTGTAGGCAATATTATTTTTCCGAAAATAAAACCGCTTTGGTGTCTGGTCGGCAAAACGGATGGGTAGTAGAGAGTTTAGAAAGATAATTAATCTTCTATATACAAAATTTATTTACAATGGGGGGAGATATATGTACAAAAACATAAAACATAAAACATAAAAACATAAAAGCATAAAAACAGTAAAAAACATAAAGGGACCCCTAAACACATCCATAAACACAAATAATGTGTTTAGGCATAACCTTCTCCCTACGAGAACATAATACATAATGAACTGCTTACCCGTTCAGCAAGCCAACCGGTAAATATTATGTAGGGGATTTAGTTTTTGAAAATAAACCGCTTTAAAGGTGTCTGGTCGGCAAAACGATGAGGTAGAGAAAGTTTAATAAGATAATTAATCTTCTATATACAAATTTATTTACAATGGGGGGAGATATATGTACAAAAACATAAAACATAAAAACATAAAAGCATAAAAACATAAAAAACATAAAGGGGACCCCTAAACACATCCATAAACATAAATAATGTGTTTAGGCATAACCTTCTCCTACGAGAACATAATACATAATGAACTGCTTGCCCGTTCAGCAAGCCAGCCCGAAGCCCCCTCGTAGTCAGGGGGTGGCCAATGTATGAACTAATAATCCCTTGACATAATATTTATTAAAAACATCATGCCAAGGGTTGGGAGGCAAATTCAAAAATATAAAAAATGCTTACAATATATAAAAATGAAAAGGGAAAATGTATGTACCGGTATGTATATATGTATATGTTCTATAGAAATTCACAATTTTCAATGAATCTATTGAATGAATTAAGTACACATATAGTTCATGAACCAGGGAGTAACATAGTAAACAAATTTCTTAAAAAGGGAAGTTGACTTGGAAATTAGAGAGGAAGTTTCTAGCTCCGAGTCCAGGTATACGACTAGGGCTATGGGAGGAGCTACGCAACCAGTTGAAAATAAAAAATAATAGAGTAGTAATAGACCCTTTGCTGTCCCCAGCCGGTATAGGGTTGGTAGATTCGGAGGCTGAATCGATTTTCGATTTTCGATTTTTAAAATCGAAACCAAATAATCGATTTTTAAAAAAATCGATTTTTGCCTTAAAAAAAATCGATTTTAATCGATTTTCGATTTTTTTACAAAAAATTTTTCACTATGCCCATAAGTTGATTTTAAGGTTCTGCTTACGATTTTCAAGCGGTTTGTGGAACAAGAAAAATAGAACGTTGCATTACTGATGCCCAAATCAATTTATTCAGTCTTTATAACTTCTTTAAAAACCAACACATTGTATATGGTATAACATATTTAGTCTTTATAACTTAAGTTTTAACGTTATAACGTAAATTTTAACAAACCAAGAGAACTAAACATCAGCTTCTATATTTCTTAAAAAATCTGGTGGGACTCGTCGCACAGCACAACTTTCTCAATTGGTATCCAAATGGCTTAAATAAAATCATCGGACTGCCTGGGGTCCGAACGCGCGACTTTTGGTATACGAGGTTAGCATGCTAACCACTACACCAAGCCCCGAGGGCTGAATTCAAGATTAAAATTTATAAACATGGGGAAATATTTATATTTTGTAACCATTGCAACAAATTCTCCTATCTTTCCTATGAAATACAAGAGGAAAGTGTACTTCAAAATGAGAATATTTTATACATTTTAAAGAGCATCTAAAAAATAATTGATTTTTGAATTTAATCAAAATCTTTGGGGCTATTTTTAAGAAAATCAAAAAAACCTGAAAAACTACTTCAGTAAAGTACTAGTACTTTTTGGCCAATTTTAATTAACCTCTTATTTTCTCGCTCCAGGGGGGGTGTCCAACTTAAATTCCAACCTCATAGCTCAAATCCTTCAAGCTTAAAATTGAACACAGACGGACAGATCATGTCGCTAAAATCACTTTCTTGGAAAATCGAAAATCGAAAATCGGCCGTCAAAAATCGATTTTTTCGATTTTTTCAAAACACTGAATCGATTTCGATTTTAATCGAAAATCGAAGCTCAAAATCGATTTTCGATTAAAATCGAAATCGATTCGACCAACCCTAAGCCGGTACCCTCGCTTGAACTCAAGAGCCTTTCTTAACATCTGAACACATGCATATCCTAAATTGGCAATAAACTTGCCCACCGAAGGCGAGCCACCAAAATTTTGAATTCTGGATTAATATACCCCTTAAGACTTTAAGTTTCTCACAATTTTTTGGAAGAAGCAATTAAATGAAAAAAATAAAGACGCGTTCTAAATGCCGAAAAAGACAAAAAAAAAATCTGGTGTGACTGACGCACAGGACACAAATTTCTCTTACCTTCGGTAATCGAAATTTGTGTCCTGCGCTTGTCACGCCAGATTTTTTGTGTCGACATGTATTTAGTTTCCGACAGTACGGTAATTGATTTTTGAATTTTAATCAAAATTTTTGGAGCGAATTTTGAGAAAATCGAAAAAAAAAAACTGAAAAAGTGCATCAGTAAGTACTAGTACTCTTTGCCCGATTTTGTTCAAAAGCTTCGTGTCACGTCCCATGGGGTGCCTAACTTAAATATATAATTTCAACCTCCTAGCTCTTTCCGTTCTTGATTCATAGATCATAGTTAAAAAAAATAATTTTAATGGAATGTAAGTTACACACTGGCGCCAAAAAAAATGTCAAATGCATATTTTTAATGCTAATTCCGTATTACTCTCCTCCACCACATGCTAATATTTTAAAATAGACTCTTGGAGAAAGAGAGAGAAAGAGTGGAGACAATTTATGAGGGAGATGTATTTCAAACTTATTTTCTAATTATTATTAGAACCTTTTTGAGAAATAAAAATAAAAATGTTTATAATTAATCCACTTTAAATTTACAGAATAATTTCATAATAAAATTCAAGATATGAGTTCATTATGAATTTTTTGGCTCTAGGGCAGTGGTTCCCAAAGTGGTCTTCAAAAGATTTCAATGTCAAAATCCACCTAAGGGTGCCGAGTGAATGGCTAAGGGGTGCCGCGAGATATTGAGATAAGCGAACAAAAAAAAAATTAAACTTCCGTTTTTATTTATTTATTTATTTTAATCAGAAGTGAGATGAGCAGTATGGCTCACCAGAATTATGAAAAAAGCCGAAGATTTCAATTGATCCAAAGCAAAGGAAATTTGTTTTTTAAATCGTTCATTTTAGGGAATGAAATCCTGGTTAAAAAAAAGTCGGGAAAGCTCGTTAATTTATAGCTTTTTTAAAGAAATTTACAAATGCAAAAGCCAGAGAAAATCAAAGAGAAAAAATTTTTTTTCTTAGCATTAAAAAATCAAAAAAAAGTCGGTAAATGCAGAACAAGCATAATGAAAATCTGAACTTAGTTTTATTTTTTTTTTATATATTTTTGAGTGGAATAATAATTAATGTATTTTAGTAGGATATATGTAGAAGATTTTGGAAGCAACTTACTAATTTTCAATAACTAAATAGGAGAGGATGAGAAAATTTAAGTTTGCTCTTCTTCTGACTTAATTAAAGACCAGATGATGTTTACAAGAGGAGAGAGAATCTCTCAAAGGGTTGATGATTTATCTAATTTATTTTCCCCAAACTCAAAGGATTTCTTGTTTAAATCAATGTATTTCACAGTAAATAAAAATGTTTGTAAAAAGAAAAATAATTTATAAATCAATGATATGAAATATGTAAATTGACATTTATTTTCAAAGAGCCCTTTGCCCCATAGAGTAGTGATTGAGATCATTTATCTAGGAGTTATTGATTTGCTTCATACTAAGTTAATTACTCCTTCTAATAATGACGAATAACCATTACCATCTTAATTAATGTGTCTAATGACCACAGGTGTTAATTAAAGAAAAAATGTTTGAAAATTTTCAAGACATACCAATAGGACATATGGACTTCATGACTTCATGGACCAACACATGATATATATAATTCTTTAAAAAGTACTAGTACTTTACTGAAGTACTTTTTTTAGTTTTTTTTTTTTTCGATTTTCTCAAAATTCACTCCTACGATTTTGTTTAAAATTCATAAATCAATTATTTTTTACTATCTTAAACAGGGGCGTATATAAGATGGGGAGGCGAGGAAACCCAGCTCCCCCCCCCCCCGTAATCTTTCAAATCTATATACATATATACGGGTATATGTCCAATACCTATAATTTTGTTTGAAAAAATAAAAGAAATAAAAAAAAATTAAAATATATTAATATATATACGGAGCCCGGTATACGTATATCCGGTATTTTTTTTTTTTAAATATTTTTTGTGTATGGGGGTTAATGTTCTTTCCTTTTATGAAAAAATAAATATAGTTGTAGGCCTATACCTTGCACGGCCGAGCAATTTAATTTGTAAAAAGATGTTTTAAATTTAATCTTTTAAAATTTAAGAATATTTGCCAGTACAATACTTCTCTCAAGACAATTTCATTTATATTGCATCATCATGCATTTAATACACAAATAATATTAATTCTGGATGTAACCAGTTCTTTTCGTTCATGAAAATAATTTATTGTTCTCGAGTGTAAGAAAGAAAGAAAGAATCCACAATAATTGAATCTCAGCCAAATACATTTAAATTAAATTAAACAATTTTTTTTTTTTTATATTATATCTGTGTTGTGACGTGGAGTAAGAGATACAAAATTTGAAAAATTTCAAATTAAGATTAAAAATTGTGTTATTGTCACACTCGTGTGGTAAAAAATATGAGCTTTTGAAACCATACATGGAGTCCGCTCAACTCTCACAACACTTGTGACGTGATCTTGGAATTATCATGTAAAAAACCCTATTTATCTACAATGTCTTAAAGCCGAAAAGCGACATACAAGGCATTGAGTAGATATATTAAACATTTTGACTTAAATTGAATAGGTAAAAAATAATGATGAGAAACTTGCTTTTCACAGACAGACAATCTTATTGGGGCAGCTAAGCAAGATCCGGAAGCTGATGGTGAAATCTCACGTTGCAAGTGTCCGGAATAAATTTATTTAAATTATATTGACTATATTTAATTAAAATCTTGAAATCGATAGGCATTTCGACTCCTCTCCCTACTTCTTCTAGATCAGAGGCCCACGGATCAAACCCGGCCCGACAGATAATTTTATCCGGCCCGCGGTCGTGATGTTATTCGGCGACAGTGAAGTATATATAGGCCTACAGTATATATATGTGGCCCCACAGAAGCAATGAAGTTTTTAATGTGGCCCTCCGTAGAAAATGTTTGCCCATCGCTGTTCTAGATTATACCGACTGTAACTAACAAAAATACTGAGGAATATTGAAACCTGTTACAGAGAATCGAAAAATATGTATAAATAAAATAGCAAATTGGGGACGTAGTCTTAAAAGAGAGAATCAAAAATTTTTTTAATTTTTTCAAAATTAGTCTTTGTGATAGGCAACTACAAAATTTACTTAACTCTTTTCATTTTAACGATTTTCAAACATGTTCTTTTTTTTTTTTTTTAAATAACAGTTTTAGCTTTAAAAAAATGTTCAGGTAGTACAAAAATATTATTTTTAATATTATTAAAAATTCTCCTAATAATAATATTTCAAACCACAAAAGCTTTAATAAACACACAAAAATATTTTTTGATAATTGCCCGAGTAAAAATGATCAAGGGATCCACAAGCCCGCAGCAGGTCTGCAAAGTGAACCTTGGGGGACACAAGGGATATACACGTCCACACCAGGGACACTGGGATACACGCGCTCGCACCAGGGACACACTCAGTAGATCGAAAGTGACCAGAATTGGCGTAGTAGATAGAGCGCTTCCCTCTTATACCAAACGTCGCGGGTTCGAACCCAGGCAGTCCGATGATTTTATTTAAGCCATTTGGATACCAGATGGCTTAAATAGAAATGCCTGAACCCACAATTTATATATTAATCACAACGGTTATCGTCTAAAGTCTTAAATGGCCAGAGTTGCCGAAAAGACTGTGTGAATGTGTGTGTGAGTGTGAGTGTGAATGAGAAAAAAAGTGTGAATGTTTAAAAAAAAAAAAAAAAAGACCAGAAGAAAAATGTGTGTCCCTGGTGCGGGCATGTGTATCCCTGAGTGTCCCTGGTGTGGATGTGTATATCCCTGTGTGTCCCCCAAGGTTCACTATGCAGACCTGCTTCGGGCGTGTGGATCCCCCGATCATTTTTAATCATTTTTACTCGAATAAATTAAGGCTGCGCTCCCATATTGCAATTTTATTTCTTTATTATTATTGTTATAAAGCAGGTTACAATATTCATCACTACTTTTGTTTTACTCTGTATACATATTAAATAAAATAATAATGTGCACTCATTAAAAAAAAAAGAATTATTTCTAATGTGTTTGAACACGAAAACTTAAAAAAGCAACGAGTTATGTTGATGATATCGGTGAAAGTGGAATAAATAAATAAAATAAAATAAATAAATTTAGTATCAATAATAAATCTTAAAAAGCAACGAGTTATGTTGATGATATCGGTGAAAGTGGAATAAATAAATAAAATAAAAATAAATAAATTTAGTATCAATAATAAATCTGTTAATTGTTGAATTTATTTGAATAACTGAATTTTTAGAGTAGCTAGATATGAGAAAGTGGAGGGAGTCCACACCCTTTTTTTTTTTTATTTACTTCTCACTACAGTGTATCATTAATTGATACAAAAATAAGATTTCATTAGTTAATTAAATGCCTTCAGCCACATTAAACAAATGCGTTTTGGCTCCTCTCTTTGGCTCCCCTATGATCACCTGATTTTAAAACATCTCAGACACAGTAAAAAAAAAAAAAAAAAAAAAAAACTCAAACGCACAAGTTAAATTTGACTAAAGCATTTCCATTAAATTCGGAAAGTGAATTTCTGCAACGGATGCGAATACAAAAATAGCACGAAGAGGGAGAGAAGAAGAAGAGGGCGTCGTTATGTCACGCATGAGATGAAGAAGTGCCAAGCCAAAAAGAAAGGAATTTCATTTATTTACGTTTAAAATTTTGAATTAATCAATCAGACAAATTACTCTCGTAAACGCCAGTAGCGGATTTAAGAAAGACGAATTCCTCTCAATGTATCAAATTGTAAATTTGAATTTGCTTCAATAATTGCTCAGATCAAATTTTTCTTATCACTGTTTTTGCTCTCTCGAAGAGACGATTAATATAAAAAAATCAAGAAGCCAAAGAATGAGTCTCTAGTAGATAAAAACTCCTTGAACTAAATAAAATAAGGCCTGCGTCAAAGAGAGTGAGTTTGAATCAGGACGTCGGAATTTCCCACTAATAAACTCTAATACAATTTCTTATTGTAGTATCAAACAGTGCCTCAATCTTGTGGTCAAATGAAGCATCACAAAGTATCAATACTTCTAAAGAGAGAGCGCTAACCGTGATAAAAGTATTCGATTAGATAAATAATTGGATAACATGTATAATAAAAACCCGCGACGAGGTTAGCTAACCCCTTCACTAAGCCCCAAGGGCTAGTCTTGAGTTGAACAGCATAGGGATGCTGGGACGATGCCCCCTTGTGTTCCGTGTAGAGGCCTAATGTTTCGTGTATATGTTGCACTTAAAATTCTTACAATTTCCTACCCCCTCTTGATTTACGAAAAAGGTTTTGGAGTTATCAAGCGTGGCTAAAAAAATAAACAGCGCTTTTTTCAATTTACAGCTGAAGAGTTCGAATTATCCGAGGGTCGACTATATTTAACAGTATTTTGTTACCATGGCAACCATTTCTCCTATCTTTCCTAGAAGTACAAGAGTAAAGTGGTGTCTTCAAAAGATTTCAAGGGACAAAATGAGAATATACATTTTTAAAGAGCATCAAAAAATACAATTGATTTTCGAATGTTAATCAAAACGTCGGTAGACGAATTTTGAGAAAATCGAAAAAAACTGAAAAAAGTACATCAGTAAAGTACTAGTACTCTTTTTGGCCAATTTTTGTTCAAAAGCTTACTGTCACGTGCCAGGGGGTAACTTAAATATAAAATTTCAACATTCTCGCTTTTTTTTTTTCGTTCTTGAGATATTAAAATATACTCCCAAAGTGTTAAACTATGACTTGACGGATTCAATTAGAGGAACGCTAGCCAAAAAAAAATAAAATTCAATTATATAAAATTTTCCATTATTCCATTTCAGAAATTGAATTAATTTACTACCCATTCTAATTATTTAATTGACATTGATTTTTTTATTAGGCAAGATAGGTTCCAACGCTTTTCAGTGGAAAAATTCTGGATTTGGGGACTCCAGTACTTTATCTGGTCTCCTTATAAGAATGCAAATTTCAACTCGAAATTTGGAAGTTGGTCAAATGGAGCTAGTAAGACAGACGAACAGACAGACTCCCAGAAATTATATACCAGTATTAAGATATTAATTAATTATTTATAATACTATCTATTATTTATTTATTTTTTTTTTTTTTTTTGTTCATTTCAAATATCGATATTTTTTTTAAGATTCTAAAAATCTTCAAATAACAAAAATCTGAATCTGAAGCAACTATTATTTATTTATTTTTTTTTTTTGTTCATTTCAAATATCGATATTTTTTTTAAGATTCTAAAAATCTTCAAATAACAAAAATCTGAATCTGAAGCAACTATTATTTATTTATTTATTTTTTTTTTTTTTTGTTCATTTCAAATATCGATATTTTTTTTAAGATTCTAAAAAATCTTCAAATAACAAAAATCTGAATCTGAAGCAACTATTATTTATTTATTTTTTTTTTTTTGTTCATTTCAAATATCGATATTTTTTTTAAGATTCTAAAAATCTTCAAATAACAAAAAATCTGAATCTGAAGCAACTATTATTTATTTATTTGTTTCTTTTTTTTTTTTGTTCATTTCAAATATCGATATTTTTTTTTTAAGATTCTAAAAATCTTCAAATAACAAAAAATCTGAATCTGAAGCAACTATTATTTATTTATTTA
>JAKCPI010021810.1:0-10093 GCA_023213315.1 Euborellia annulipes | reverse complement strand
CCATCTCCTATTCAAAAGGCGTAAACTCTCTCGTGGAATTTTTTTACAGTGAATGCGAGACATTAAATAAAATAATTTTTTCGTTATCATCATATCATATACTCATATACTGAAATATAAAGCGCACCCAGGCCGGAATCGGCAATGTCGAACAATTGGCCGAACGTTGGGCCAGTTGTCATTTGCCAAGCCTTGGGTAGTGACCAATGGGCCAAGCCTGGACCCAGACTTGGTCCACTGGATAATAGACCGGCGAGCAAATCAAGTAGGTTAAAAAAGAGTCATATCACTATAACAACCGTGTACGAGAGCGTAAAGGCATTGAACAAATGAAGAACAAATCAAAACAGCTCGAGTTCAAATCTCTCGAACAATTTTTTTTTTCCTCCCTGGATTTTCACATGTTTCCCCTGAGGCTTTGATCGACCATCCATTTTTTGTTTTCCAAAGAATGGAACAACTCTGGTTTTCGTTTCTCAAGGTTTGAGACACCCTTGGTTTTTTTTTTGTCATCCAAGGCTTGCCCAAAACTCGCCCAATACTGGGTGACGCTTGGTTCAAGCCTTGCCCAATTGTGTATTCCTACCTGGGTAACGGGTGACTTCCTGTCCCTGTGTATCTGCATCTCAGGGAGCATGATTGGCCAGAAAAAAAGGACGTGAGGTTAGAGAGGGAAATTTTAAAGCTTAAAATTTTTGAATCTTTTAAAACGTTAAAATTTTGCAATTGCCCGCCAAAAGCGAGTGAGGGGGTCCAGGGGGCGTAGCCCCTGGCAAGTAGCACTTGTGTTTATAATAACAAGTTAAGAAAAAATCTGTTACATAACTGACCTCACAGTACATTTGATGTTATATGATTTGTTTATGTCTTATTACTTTCTCTTGCCTATATAAGAAATATATAGAAAGTATCGCGATCAAGTCAAAACGTCAGTGTCGAGATTTTTTGATGGAAATACATATTTTGAGTGTCCCCTGATCCAAAAAAACAAGTGGGTTCCGTCTGTGTGTATGTGCGTAACGATTTTAATGATGAAGAAAATGAGCTTAGTTGGGTACCCTCCCGGACACTCGAAATAAGCTTTTTGAACAAAATCGGTCAAAAAGTTCTAGTACTTTTTCAGTTTGTTCGATTTTTTCAAAATTGGCTTTAACGATATTGATTAAAATTCATATAAATCAACTGTTTTAGATACTCTTTAAAAGTATATCAGTAAAATTTTTTGTAAAAATTGTTTAAAGTACACTTTGATGATGCATTTCAAATTTTTCAAATTCACTTTCCGGCTCTTCTTTCCATAGAGCCAATGTTGAATCCCCATATGGGGGATTTGTATGTTAATTTCGATTCAAAAGGGGTCCCCTTTGGAACTTTTTACACATTTAAATATTTTTTTTTTCCAATTCTTAGGAAATTTTGTATTTATTTACGATTTTATATTGTGTATAAAATGTCCAAATATGAATTAAAATTTTGAAAAATAACCATAGTTTATTTGAAACAGTCAACATTTAAAATGCAAGTTTGAAACTAAGGTGCTATCGGAAACTAAAAATATCTCGACACAAAAAAATCTGCTGTGCGATCAGTCACACCAGATTTTTTAATAAACGAAATCCTGCAATTTCCACCTCGAAGATTGAAATAACTTCTTTCAGGCGAGGTTTATCTTGTCATATATTTTTTTGTATTTCTGTTTAAGGTATTTTAACAAAAAAAATATAAAATATATATATATATAGGTTATGTATATTCATATTCAAAAAAAAAAAAAAATGTAATAAATCTTTAAAGCGGTCTTTTGACAATTTGTTTCCATGATTTATCTTTTGACAGCTTGCCTCTTTTTTTCACTGATCACGGAGGAGGCAAACGCAAGCAAAGGAAGGAGAAAGAGAGAAGGAGGAAGTTGCTTGTTTGGCATGCCAATTGATTAATAATAGTAAAATCAAGAGTCGCGGGAGCGACTCGTCGCCGAAGCATGTGAAAAGCAAAAGAAAGCAAAGAAACTCTTAATACTACCATTTAGTTGACATTCCAATAGATGCCAATGGCCCATTGCATTTAGATGGACGAGTCGTCCCTAGACTATATTATCAAGAATGATTTTAAATCCTTAATAAAAGATAGGGACGTGAAAAAATTTTTTTGAGAAACTTTTCTCTTTCTGGGCGAATATCTCAAAAAGTTTTTAAGATATCGGAGCCAAATTTTTTTATATTAAACTAGAATAAATAAGGATTATTTTGAGCACGAATTCAAAAAAAAATTCCAGTGCCAAACAGAATGGCAGAGGCTCAAAGTTGAGATTTTGCCGATTTCGGAAGGTCAAAAGTTAGTCTCTTATTTTTCCTTTTTTTTTTTTTTTTTTTTTTTTTTTTCTTTTTTTTCTTTTTTTTTTTTTCATTCTTTTCTTCAATTTTCAAATTTTTAGACAAAGCTACAGGTTTCCCTGCTGGACCGATTAGGATGAAATTTAAAATACAAATAGATACTATCAAAAACCCGATACCTTTGATATAAAATTTCATTTTGGATCAAAAGTGACTTTTTGAGAGGTATTCAAAATTTCAAATTTGTCCTATCTTTAACGTGGCGAAAAGACAATTCTAACTATTTTGCTCCCTGATGACGTCATCTAGGAACATATATATTATTATTAGTAATTTTCATCCCTAATGGAACAAAAATTTTTTAGGATAGATCCATTCAGATAGAAATAGATTAACGTGATAAGAAGGAGTGCTACCAACATAACAAAAATAAAAAACCTAAAATTTTATAAAATTTGGTGAAATCCTATGTTTATCGTTTCGAATGAATACCAAACGAAGTATTTACAATCTACCAACATAACAAAAATAAAAAACCTAAAATTTTATAAAATTTGGTGAAATCCTATGTTTATCGTTTCGAATGAATACCAAACGAAGTATTTACATTCTACCAACATAACAAAAATAAAAAACCTAAAATTTTATAAAATTTGGTGAAATCCTATGTTTATCGTTTCGAATGAATACCAAACGAAGTATTTACAATCTACCAACATAACAAAAATAAAAAACCTAAAATTTTATAAAATTTGGTGAAATCCTATGTTTATCGTTTCGAATGAATACCAAACGAAGTATTTACATTCTACCAACAAAACAAAAATAAAAAACCTAAAATTTTATAAAATTTGGTGAAATCCTATGTTTATCGTTTCGAATGAATACCAAACGAAGTATTTACATTCTACCAACATAACAAAAATAAAAAACCTAAAATTTTATAAAATTTGGTGAAATCCTATGTTTATCGCTTCGAATGGATACCAAACGATGTATTTACATTCTACCAACATAACAAAAATAAAAAACCTAAAATTTTATAAAATTTGGTGAAATCCTATGTTTATCGTTTCGAATGGATACCAAACGAAGTATTTACATTCTACCAACATAACAAAAATAAAAAACCTAAAATTTTATAAAATTTGGTGAAATCCTATGTTTATCGTTTCGAATGAATACCAAACGAAGTATTTACATTCTACCAACATAACAAAAATAAAAAACCTAAAATTTTATAAAATTTGGTGAAATCCTATGTTTATCGTTTCGAATGAATACCAAACGAAGTATTTACAATCTACCAACATAACAAAAATAAAAAACCTAAAATTTTATAAAATTTGGTAAAATCCTATGTTTATCGTTTCGAATGGATACCAAACGATGTATTTAATTTTTACTGTTTGGAATGCATATTAATAGATCTATTCATGGGATAACTTAATATTTAATAAACAAAAATTAATAAATAATATTTTCATGTAATATTTCACAAAAAGAAGTGAAATCTCAGCCAAAAACATCGGAGATGCAAAAAGGGGCGCCTCGCATTATTTTTGCCTAGCGTCGAGGTGAAATCAAAAAAATGCGCCTCGCTTTTCTGATTTATATAAAAGCGAGGATATATGAAACAAATAAAATTCTGTAGGGGTTTTATTTAAGTGAAAATATTTCCTCGCTTTTATATAAATCAGAAAAGCGAGGCGCATTTTTTGATTTCACCTCGACGCTAGGCAAAAATAATGCGAGCGCACCTTGCATCTCCGATGTTTTGGCTGAGATAAAAAATAAAAAAAGTAAAAATGATTGGTTAAAAAAAAAATTAATTGAAAGCTCTTGAATTGATTTAATAGAGGAGAAAAAAAAAATAAATTGAAACGCTTGCAATTGTGTGAATCGTATTAATTATAAATAGAGACCGGACAAAAAAGCATAAAAAAATGGGAAAAAAGTGCTTAAAAAAGCATAAAAATCTTTAAAAAAAGTTGTTAAATAAGCATAAAAGTTGAAAAAAAAGCATCTCATAAGCAACTTCTACTCATACCAATGACAGATAATACAAAGGGGGGGGTAAGGATGTAATTAATTTTAATATAAAATTTTAAAAGTTATACTTAAAAATTTTATTTTTATATATATTCTGGTAAACAAGTACAGAATGCAACTTTAAATTAACGAAAGTGTGCGGCCAGTCCCACCAGATTACCCCCTGCGAGGGTCCGCCGCAGTCCGCCCCAAGTAGGGGGTCCAGTCAGTGGCGGATTAATGCAATTTTGCCGGGGGCGGTTTTTTTTATTTTTTATTTTTTATTTTTTATTTAAGGACTTTGTCGGCATCTATGGCCATTTAGACCCCTTTCCTATTTATTTAAATTGATTGGTAACAAATTCAATTGAAATTAAAGAGCGGAAATCATAATTTCTTTAGATTACTAGTTTTTATAACTGTTTGAATTTCTTCTCGGGGGGGGATCCCCCCTTTAATCCGCCCCTGGGTCCAGGGGGCCCGAGCCAGAGTAGGGGAGGGGCGATTTGCGCAGTTGCCAAAGGATTTGCTTTACATGAACGTTTTTGCTGAATAATGTTTTTTAAAAATTTTATAGCCCTCGGGCTTGGCGTAGTTGGTAGCGCTCCTGCCTTGTATATACCAATGGTCGAGGGTTCGTATCCCAGGCAGTCCGATGATTTTATTTAAGCCATTTGAATACCAAACGGTTTGAATAAGAATGCCTGGACCAGACTAATAATAATAGTCTTAAATGGCCTAAGCCGAAAAGACTGTGTGTATGCCAGGGGTGTATATAGAAATTTTTTTTAGGGGGGCTGAACTCAAAAAATTTTTCTGCGGAAAATTTTTTTGTAACGAAACTAAATTTTTTCCGCCACTTTTGTTTTTGCGGAACCAAAGTTTTTCACTCTGAGGAAAAATTTTTTTCCCTTTTGCAGAAGTTTTTCACTCTGAGGAAAAAATAATTTTTACAGGGCTATATTTTTACGGGGCCGATCAAACATTTCGGGGGGGGGGGGGGCGAGATCCCCTAATATTTGTAAAATTTCGGGAGGGGGGGCCCCTCGACCCCCGTATGTGTGTGTGAATGGAAAAGTGTTTTTTAAAAAAAAAAAAAAAAAAAAAAAAAAAAAATTATAAATATTCGTAAAATAAGTTCAAATAAGCATAAAGGGAAAAAATAAGCATAAAAACTCAAAAAAAGCAAAAAAAGCATAAAAAATGCAGTCTCAATGCACTTAGTTTTTCGTAATTCGTGTAGATATTAAATATCTAATGGTTGCTTATAAAATTCAGCAATAAGCATTTTGCTTAAAATCCGGTCTCTAATTATAAACTAGCTGCGTCGCCCGCCTCCGCTGATCCTCTCCAGCTGGTATTCGAAAGTTGTGTTCTGTGCTTGTCACATTAGATATTTTGTGACGAGATATATTTAGTTTCCGTCGATATATTAGAATTCAAGAAGTAAAATTTATAAGTATGGGAAAATATTTATATTTTGTTACCATAGCAACCATTTCTCCTATTCTTCCCTATGAAGTACAAGAGTAAAGTGTGTTTCAGAATATTTCAATGGCAAAATGAGTTTATCAAAGCGTATCCGACGTGTAGGGTCCGACGGACCGGGGTATGTTGACTCAGGGTGAGCTCTGCTTCTGCTGTTTGGACTGCCATTGCCTAAGCGAAACCTCACAATTTCAAATTAGGATACATTTATTTTTTATTTTAAATTAAAATTTATTTATTTTTTATATTATTTTTTTTTTAGATATAAATCCCTTTCAATCTATTTTATATTTTTTTTTCTTTCAAGTTTTTGGAATTCTATTTTTTTCCTTTTTTTTTTTTTTTATTCTTTTTCGATTATTTAATTTTAAGGTTTTTTTTTGAAAATGAAATGAATTTAACAATTTCTTAAATTCTAAATTGTTTAGGATAAGGGGGTAAAAAAAATATGATTTTTTTTTATAATATTTAAAAGTTTATTAATAAGGGGTGTTGATAAGGGAGCCAAGGAGAGTGAGGCCTTATCTGAGCGGTCCC
Source organism: Euborellia annulipes (assembly GCA_023213315.1). Lineage (NCBI taxonomy): Eukaryota > Metazoa > Arthropoda > Insecta > Dermaptera > Anisolabididae > Euborellia > Euborellia annulipes. The sequence goes on along the minus strand of JAKCPI010021810.1, from coordinate 3,704 downwards.
TGGGAACGACGGGTGCCGATGAAGTTTCGGTGAACTGCCTGGTGCGGTCGAAGGCCTGCTAGTCAGCTGCGACGCTTCGGTGTCAGCTGGACTCTGCGGACGTTTCGGTGTCACTCAGGACTCGAAGTGGCGGGGCGGAGTTGGATTATGATGTCCAAATCTCAGCTCGTGGTTTCGTATCGCCTCGTCCCGACACGGCAATGACGTTACGAGGAACGGGCAGAGGCGAGCGTTGCTGCTGGCTTCTCCAACGTTTCGGTACGGAGACTGAGAGGAGTGTCGGTGTTGTCTCCTCTGAGGCCCGATGATGAGATGATGTTGACTCTTCAGAGTCGAGATTCAGAGTGTGGTCTTGACTCTCCCGAGTCGAGACGACGAGTGTGATGTTGACTCTCCTGAGTCGAGATAAGAAGTGTAGAACGCCGGCCACCGCAGCGAGCCCACTCGACCTCGGAGACAACGTTCCGGGAAAAAAGGGGACTTGCTCACCGGGCACTCAACTCAGGCCTGGTCCTTATTATATTACAAAAAAGTATATAATTAAATAAAATCCGAGCCAACACACTAATTAGCCGGCTCCTCAGCACATTCCCCTCGGATAAGGATTAAATATTTTTTATTTTAATATATTTTTTTTTTAATTTTACAATTGATTTTTGGTGAAAATATTTGAATTAAAATTTACAATAAAAATAAAAATCAGAAATATCGCAAATATGACCAAATGAAACAATGAGGACTAGCCTAGGCAATGCATTAATTAAAAAAATTTAAAAAAATCTACAGGGCCGCAGAAGGCGGTCATGTTGCGATATACATTTTAAAGAGCATCTACAGTAAAATATAGTTGATTTATGAGTTTAAAAAAAAAAATCGTTGAAGCGAATCTTGAAAAAATGGAAAAAAACTGAAAAATTACATCAGTAAAGTACTAGTATTCTTTGTCCGATTTTGTTTAAAAGCTTCCTGTCCGTCCCAGGGGCGTACCTAAATATAAATAAAAAATTTGAACCTCCTAGCTCTTTTAGTTCTTGATTTTTTTTTTTTGCGTCAGGACTTTTGAATGTATTTACGGAACGCGGGAAAAATCTTTCTTGTGCAAGATTGTTCAGCGTATTGCGTGATTCCTGAACAAAAACTTGCATTCCTTTTTATATCAATATATAATAATAATAATAATAATGATAATATATTATCGATATTTCTAGCTTGGAATATTGCAGTAATATTGCCAAACTTGCTAAATTTTGACAATATTGCAGCAATGTTGCAAAGAGGTGGACAAAGGAATATTGCTGTAATATTCCTATGTCCCCCGGGGACTCAGATAGGCCTATCTTGGAATATTGGAGCAATTTTGTCATTATTTTGCAAGATTTGCAATATATGCATGGATGATAGCACTCACCCAGGACTGAATGTATTCAAGAAGAGAGTGGCCTGCTTACACCTTTCCTGAATATATGCAGGATTCGCAATGTTACTGCAATATTGTTTCAATATTCCAAGCTGTCTGGGTAGCTATAACTTAATTTAAAAGTAAAAATATAATAAAAAGTCAACTTACTCTTTCTGAGCCTGCTTCAGTATTATTTGTTCTCTCATTCGACGCGAGAGGCGCCACTGATCAAGAGCGCCTACTAGTTAGGCAAGCTTTTCCAAGAGAGATACTCTCCTTGCCCTATCAATAAGGAGAGCTAATATTTTCAAAGTTATAAAAAAAAAAAATTCTTTTGAATTATACCTCGTTGCATGCTCCCTGTCCATAACACAAAAAATTTCCGACTACCTTTCTCTCCCCCCCCCTTGACAAAATCCTTGAACTTCCACAATATGTAATTCCAGTGGCGTCATTTCAACTTTTTCTTGGGGGGGGAGGCAAACATTTTTTTTTTCTTCAAATTTACTTACAAATAGGTAGGCCTACTCAAATTTGGTCAAAACATATTATATTTATATTAGAATTAGGACTTTTGCTGGACCATACGCATAGGAGCCGGAACTGGGGGGGGGGCAAGGGTACATTGCCCCCCCTGGCATCCTACAGGGGGGGGCAGAGGGGGGCAAAATTTCTTTTTTTATTTCATTTATTTTTAAAAATGATATATTTTTACTTTTGAAAAATAAAATCTTCTAAATTAAAAAAATTAAAGAGTAAGAAATTCATTTTTTCCAAATTTTTTCCAAAAATTTATGAAAAAATCACTACCAAATTTTTTAAAATTTTAATTTTATTTAAATTGTGATCTTATTTAAAATTTTTAAAGTTTTATAGTAGATTAGTTTTTGTTTTATACTATTTAAACATATTAAATTATTTTAATTTTCTAAAAAAATTTTTGCCCCCCCCTGATTCAAATTCGTTCCGGCGCCCCTGGCCATACATATGTAGAAGGAACCGGAGAATAAAACCAGCCGTTAATGGACGCCTCTCACATCAATTTAATTCGTAAATATTTCGACCGGCATCACGCCTGGTCATCATCAGTACAAAAATGATTTTTTCGGAGGCCCCGTGTCAACCAATATGTTAAAAATAATTTCTAATTCAGAGAAGCGGGGGACTAATGTCAGCATGAGCGAACGTTTTGATTAGTCCCCCGCTGCGGAATTAAGAAATTGACCCCCCATATTGGTCGACACAGAGCCCTCCCCCCCCCCCCCCCTTTGCGCTGATGGTCTCCCCCCCCCCCCCCCCCCCCCCCCCCGAAAATGATGTGAAGGCGTCGATGGCGGCTTGGTTTCTCCCTTTTCCTTCTACCCTTATTATATATAATTGCTTGGTACAGTTTGTATACTTGTAGATGTTGAAATTTTATTTAGAATAATGTAAAATTGTATAAAAACCAAAACCTTTGAGGAGGGGAGCAAGTGCCCCTGCCCCCCTCCAAATGACGCCACTGTGTAATTCTCTCAAGTTCATCTGTCTGACATCTTCTGTTTGAGCAACTTTGAACAATATCATTCATTCCATGGTTTAGATTTTATTTCTTTTAATAAAAAAAAAAAAAACTGTAATTTCAAAAGAATTGAAAGCATTCAAAATAAATTATTTTTTCAGTATAATTATAATTTGTGAATATAGTCATGGCTTTATTTTTTTGTTTTTAAACAGAAATTACAGTAGTATCATAATTTTTCTCATAAATAAAAGTTTTTTTTTAAGATAAGGTATACATTTTTTAGATGTCTCTTAACCAATGGCTCTTGGCAATTCAAATAATGAAATATTAGCTGAGAAAATGGTACCCTAAATGGCGTATATAGGAATATTAGAAGTGATGAGCAACCTGCAAATTCTTTATTTAGTCATAAATAGGCAGTGACATCACTGGGATTGAACTGGGATTAAGGTTCATTTGCTTTTTTAATTCAATTAAAACAAGTCATTTTAAGAAAAAAAAAACTTTATTATTCATATCGTAATTTAATAACATAAAAATGATTGCATTTCACCAATTAGACAAGCGCTGAAAAAGAGCTTTAAAAAAAAAAAAAAAAAAAAAAAAGATAGCAAATTCGTCAGATGTGTTTGTGCTTATGATTGGGCCAAATTGCGCCCCCTGTAGTCGAACCAGGACCAATCATAAACACAAACACATCTCGCAAATTTGCTATCTTAAGAGTGGATACACACTTGTAAATATTTTTGCCGTTAATGGTTTAATTTATCGAATAATTGGAGGTTGTAAGAGGATCATACG
>JAKCPI010021809.1:0-54380 GCA_023213315.1 Euborellia annulipes | reverse complement strand
ATACACAAATGGAAAGAATACAAAAATATTTCTCTATACATTTCCTATGGAAGAAATAGTAACTTTAGGAATTAATAACTCAAAAAGTTAAAGGAATTTCGGGACCCGAGTATTTTTCCGGGACCTCAATAACGTTCTCTATAAGACTGCAAAATTTTGTTTTAAAATTCCAACGGGAAGTGGGTCAAACAGAGCGTGACAGACGGACATTTACCGATAGAGGACCGAAGTGGCTACATGTTTATGTAAAAAACTCAATTTCACCAAAAGTGGTCATTATCTACCTCTTGCACTCATATCTTCAATTGTTTTCTTACACAATGTCATACATAACCTTACAATCGCTTATAATTGCCAAATCAAACGCTAGTGAAGGAGCTCTCAAAAGCTTCAAATCGAACGAGTGATAAGCGTGAGCGCTTAAGGGGGTTCAGGAGCGACGTCTAAACGTACTTTAAAAAAAAACAGACTATTATTATAAGGAATTTTTCAATGTGTTTTTTTTTTTAAATGAATTAAATTCATAAGAGATTATTGGGACATCGAGCTATAATTTTTTTAATGACTTATTAAAAGATTATCGTAATTAATTTTTTTGTTATCAAGCAAATACAAAAAAACAATCTGTCCCAATAATCTTTAATTTTTTTTAAATTTAAAAATGAATTTATTGTTATTATTAATCACTATAGACCGGATTTTAAGCAAAATGCTTATTGCTCAATTTTATAAGCAACCATTAGATATTTAATTTCTATACGAATTAGGAAAAACTAAGTGTATTGAGATTGCATTTTTTATGCTTTTTTTGCTTTTTTTGAGTTTTCATGCTTTTTTTCCCCTTTATGCTTATTTGAACTTATTTTACGAATATTTATAATTTTTTTTTTTTTTTTTTTTTTTTTATTAAAAAACACTTTTTTTCCAAATTCACACACGCCTACACCAGGGACGTATATAGGGGGAGGGAGCGGGCCCGCCCCCCCCCCCCAAAAAAAAAATTTTTTTTCCAAAAAGCCCTGTAAAAAAATTTTTTTCCGCAGGGTGAAAAAATTTGGTCCCTTAAAAACAAAATTTTTCGCAGGGCGGGGCGGAATAAATTTAGTTTCTTTAAAAAAAAATTTGTATACTCCATTGGTATGAGTAAAAATTGCTTATGAGATGCTTTTTTTCAACTTATATGCTTATTTAACAACTTTTTATTCAAGTTTTTTATGCTTTTTTAAGCACTTTTTATTCAAGTTTTTTATGCTTTTTTAAGCACTTTTTTTTCATTTTTTTATGCTTTTTTTGTTCGGTCTTTATTAATCACATATTAATTAAGAAATTTTTAAAATAAGCTTAGATGATTTATTTAAAAAAATCAAATGTTAAATTAGTTCAGCATTCTTGCAATAGATGGCAGGCTAGTCTAACAGACGATATAGTATTAGCCTATATTTGGCCTATATTTATATATTTTTATGCTTTTATAAATGATACATAATAAATAATAACATTTATAAAGTATTTAATGTTAAAAGATCAATGAAATTCAAGCAAATGCATTAAATATTATTAGCTACCATTCTGACATCTCTTGGCAAATTTTTGAATTACTTGATTTTTTGCGCATACTTTTTATGACACACGCACTATTTCATACATTCACTAGTGGCCCTTGGGTGCTTCCGCCTATCTCCACCCATTCCGTGTGAGAATCCGAATCGAACACAGCCCAAGTTCACTTCTTTGAGTAAATTAAAAAAAAAAAAAAAAAAACGATTTTTTTATTATAGAAATGTAATTATAAAGTAGCAGATCTCTTAATTCAATAATCTAGGAAAGAGAAAGAGAAAAAATTCCGTCCCGTTACCAAGGCAACTAATTCTCCAAAATTAATTCTTCTCTCTCTCTCTCGCTTTTGGACAAAAGTTTTCTCTTGTGGGGAGTTCACGACTGGGAGGGACATCGGAGGGGCGGCAGGCGATGGATTAAGTAAGAAGATGAACGTGAACGACAGACAGACAGACAGACACTCACTGAACTATTCTATTCGAAAAGTTCAAATAACAATCAGAAAAAAAATCTTTTATTCACATCACCGATTCCTTTTCTCTCTTTATTCAAATATTTATTTAATTAATCAAATATAGATACAAAATTCAATTGAATCCTTTCATAGACAGCTGTGTATTTGCAGAGAGAGAGAGAGAGAGAGAGAAAATTATTTTTAATTGATTTCGGTGAGAAACAAAGTGTTTGTGAGTTTATTTATTTTTATTAGTAAAAACCGCTTGATTTTGGATCTAACCAACTTATAAAAATCTGGTGTGACACAGCACACAACTTTCTCTTAAGGAGAGACATTTTTTCTTTCCTTTTTACAATTCATTCTTCACATTAATACGTTTTTACTTTCTCTTACCTCTATATTTGTTAATAAATATAGAGAGAAAGTAGCCTAATGGATTCATGTCAAAAATTCGATGTCGAGATTTTGATCGATTTACAAGTTTTGAGGTCCCCTGAATCCAAAAAAGTGGTTTTCGTGACATGATCTGTCTGTGTGTGTCTGTCTGTCTGTCTGTGTTCAATTTTAAGCATGAAGGAATTGAGCTATGGTTTTGAAATTTTATATTTAAGTTAGGCACCCCCCTAGGGCGTGAAAATAAGCTTTTAATCAAAATCGGCCAAAGAGTACTAATACTTTACTAATGTACTTTTTCAGTTTTTTTTTTTTCGATTTTTTCAAAATTCGCTCCAACGATTTTGATTAAAAATCAATTATTATTTAGATGCTCTTTAAAATGTATATTCTGACATTGAAATCTTATGAAGCACACTTTAATCTTGTACTTCATAGGAAAGATAGGAGAAATGGTTGCCATGGTAACGAAATATAAATATTTTTCTGTTTATAAATTTTACATCTTGAATTCAAATGTACAGTACACACTCGGGCTTGGTATAGTTGGTAGCGTGCCTATCTTCTATACCAAAAGTCGCGGGTTCGGACCCCAGGCAGTCCGATGCTTTTATTCAAGACATTTGGATACCAAATGGCTTCAATAGAAATGCCTGGACCCCCAATAGATATATTAACCATACGAGTATCGTTAACAGTCTAAGTTGCCGAAAAGACTGCGTGAATTTGAGTGTGAATGAGAAAAAAGTGTGAATGTTTTTTAATAAAAAAAATGTACAGTACTGTTGGGGTGAGCATTTGCTCTAAACCAATGAATATAAGAAAATGTATAAAAACAGAAAATATGACAAATGCATTTTTTGATGTATATGTATGTGTTCGCACTATAATATGAATGAATCTACTACTACAGTACTGGGTATAGGAGACCTTGCAGCCAAGGAATTAAATAAAAAACTCAATCAATGGAAGTTTTTTGTCTATGGCCAAGTTAGTGGTGGCTGAATAAAACAATATATAGTATAACAGTTATTATATAGATTTTATTTTTGGCAGCAACTGCAGCTAACAGTTTCGATGGTTCCCTCCATCATCTTCAGGCCTAAAAATAATAATACAAACAATGTACATTAAGTTTATTTTTTCTTTCTTTAGGAACTAGTTTTTAACATAGGTTACATGTATATATATATTTTGTGAGCTTTCTTAATAAAGAATTTGTTATTATAATTGTTTGTTATCTATATTAGAGTCATACATTTCTAATCATATTTTTATTATAATTACCAAATAACTTGGCCATAGACAAATAAAACTTCCATTGATTGAGAAATTTAGATAAATAATTGTACAATCCCACATTCAAACGTAAATAAAAAACATTTATTTAATTATTAACCGAGCAAGTCACTCACTCTTAATACATATAGCCCAATTAAATATTGTATAATTTACAATGATAAAATCAAATAATAGTGTTAACCTTGTATTCTAACAATTAATCGTCCTGAGGAAGGTCGTGATTCGCGACCGAAACGTCGACGGTTAATTAATTAAATACAAGTTTTTTATTTAAAGTCTTCTATACTCAATTCAAAGTCTACAGCCACTTCTCATCAGTAGTACTACAGTACTGTCAGAAACTAAATATATGTCGACACGAAAAATCTGGTGCGCCACTCACATAGATTTTTTTATTTTGTACTCCCGATAACAAATTCGTGCATTGAGTACTGTGCAAGTAGTCACTCCGGATTTTTAAAATACCGTATTCATTGTAGCCTCATAATCATCGAATCTCTCGATTACGAATCAACTACTTGCTTGTTTGTTTCTATTATTAAACCAGCTCGCTGATATTTAGAGCATGGACTCCTCTATACTCATTTTGTGTGAATATTTGAAAACTCCCCCCCCCCACCGCCTCGCTCCTTTCATGGGGGTAAATAAACTGAGAGAGAAGAGATGGGGAAAAAGAAATAAAAGGAAAGACTTAATCAACGAAAACGATAAAACCAATACGGCTTTTTTTTGTTATTAATAACGTTTCATATAGCAGTTATATTCTACCTGATTCTGGCAAATAAAAAAGCAATAATTTTTGTAGCATTTGAGCATCATTGAGCCACATTAAATTAAGGGACTCGATAGAAGAGACAAAAAGTGGGCGAGGCCTGTCCGAGATGTCAATTTTTATATTAAAATTCAATGGCAAAATGAGAATATACATTTGAAAAAGCATCTAAAAAATAATATATTTTTGAATTTTAATCAAAATCGTTGGAGCGAAATTTGAGAAAATCGTAAAAAACTGAAAAAGTACATCAGTAAAGTACTAGTACTCTTTGAGCGATTTTGATTAAAAGCTTATTTTCACGCCCTAGGGGGGGGGGGTGTCTAACTTAAATATAAAATTTTAACCTCATAGCTCAATCCCTTCGTGCTTAAAATTGAACACAGACCGGCACACACACACACACACAGACAGACCATGTCGCGAAAACCACAATTTTTGATTCAGGGGACCTCAAAACGTGTATATCCGTCAAAATCTCGATATGAATCCAATACTTTCTCTCTACATATATGTATATAAACATATACATATACGTAAGAGAAAGTATAAAAAAAAAACAAAAAAACATTGTTCTTGTAAAAATTCTGCTTTCATTAATTTTGCTAAATTAAATGCCAAAAAAATTTTTGTTTTAAATTTTTTATGATGATTATCATTTACGCTCAGGTTTGTAATAAAAAATGTATATAGGACATCCTTCCTAGTATAGAAAAGGTGGGATAAAAGGAGCCAGTAATAAGGATTAGTTCTCTAACTGGAAATGAACGAAGGAGGAGGAGTTAGAGATAGGAATAATGTAACTTCACGGAGTGCCGGTAGATGGCTACGGCCAGAGGCCGGTTGGGTTTGAGGTGTGTGCCTTCCACCACATAAGCACCTCGGGCAAATAAACGGGGATCCCGATAGGAATTTCACATAATAATACGGACACCAAGACAATGTTGAAATGATAGGATAATAAATTTGACCCTTACTTTTAATTAAATTACTTATTCTGTGTAAAAAAATATCTTTTTTTTTTAAACACTCACACACACATTCGCACCATTCACTCCATTTGGTATCCAAATGGCTTAAATAAAATCATCGGCCTGTCTGGGAACCGAACACGCGACCCCAAGGTCAGCACGCTAACCCCTACACCAAGCCCGAGGACAAAACATCTAAAAGGTTCTTTTATTTTGTTTTGGCAGCCTTGATCTCGTCACCATTAAATATCCATTCAGTTACTATTCCTTGTAATTTTAATTAAAATGATGATTCATTAATTAGGAATTTAGGGTTGAAGCTCAAAAAAATCCCCCCCCCCCCCTGTTAAATGAGCAAGTGAATTATCTATAAGGAAATTAGTTTCGTATTATTATTATTTCAAAAAAAAAAAAAGCGAAGACAAAAATAGCTATAACTTTAAAGTTAAGTAAGTAGGTTAAATAAATGGATTAGAAAATAAAAAATAAAATTGCTATTTCTGTTGCAGACGCCGTATTTCTGGCCGTGGCAGCACAAAAGTCCAGACAATGTGGATTATGCAATTTATTTAGCGAAGAGAACGTTAAGGAACAAACAACGCCATGGCCTGGAGGAATACGAGATGGTGAGTTATATGCATGCTTGCTTACGTTATGTGTAGCAGTCAACACACAACTTGTTCTAATATAAACGATAATTTATGATTATTAAGTCCCAAGAGAGTAGAGGGGAACGGAATAATATCAGATCTCTTGACGCAAGGGAAACAAACCAACGAAAATATGTTAAATAAGGCCTTAAAAATAAAGAATTATAGGACTGCGTAGATGGTAGAAGCTTCTTAAGGGGGTTCAGGAGCGACGTCTAAACGTACTTAAAAAAAACACTAGACTATTATTATAAGGAATTCTTTAATGCTTAGAATTTTTTTTAAATGAATTAAATTCATAAGAGATTATTGGGACATCGAGCTATAATTTTTTTAACTGACTTATCAAAAAATTTTCGTAATTAATTTTTTTGTTATCAAGCAAATACAAAAAAACAATCTGTCCCAATAATCTTTAATTTTTTTAATTTAAAAATGAATTTATTGTTATTATTAATCACATATTAATTAAGAAATTTTTAAAATAAGCTTAGATGATTTATTTAAAAACCAACTGTCAAATTAGTTCAGCATTCTTGCAATAGATGGCAGGCTAGTCTAACAGCTGATCCCCTGCCTATATCTGGCCTATATTTATATATTTTTATGCTTTTATAAAAGATACATAATATATAATAACATTTATAAAGTATTTATTGTTAAAAGATCAATGAAAATCAACCAAATACATTAAATATTATTAGCTACCATTCTGACATCTCTTGGCAAATTTTTGAATTACTTGATATTTTGGGCATACTTTTTATGACACACAACGCCATCTTATCGGGAAAAACATGCGTAACACCTTCGCTCTCGTTCCGCCTTAAAAACAACCTTTGCAAATTATAGGGCAGGAATTTAGACAGCAGTCCCTATTTGATAGGGATCGCTGAGAAGAGAACCTGGTTGCCCTCTAGGACAAGAAGCGAATGCTACACCTCTGCACTAAGGCAGTTAAACCCTTTTTAAAACACAATTTAAATTTAATGATTAACTAACTTCCAGTAGCGTATCCAGGTGGGGGTGAAGGGGGAGCTTGCCCCCCCCCGCTCCAAGCGTATCCTTTGGCGCCCCTCGATACCGATATAGGCGCTCATCTCAGGAAGTAAAAAAAAATTTTCGCCTCCCCCCCAAGCAAAAAAAAAAACTGAAATGACGTCACAACAAATTTTTTTATATTTGTCACTGCCACGTCATTTCACAATTTTTTTTTCTTAGAATAGGTAACTTAAATTAAAATATTTATATTTTATTAGCTTGTGAATCATTTGCCTTTCCCCACCTCAATTCAATTAGTGTTATTTGTGACGTCAGACATGTTTTAAAGTCAAAAGCTTTCAGTCTTGATTGGAAGACTTGTGTGTGTGTGTGTTGGGTTGCATATCTAAATCGTAGAGTTTTATGGCCATTTTATAGAGAGGTTTAGAGCAGCAAGTGTTGCTTTTTTGATAGCCACAGGCCATTTTATTTTTATACTCTTTGATTCTATAATGTTCACAACCTCTTATATATTATAGCTACAATTTTTTGAAATAATCAAATTTTAAGACTGTATATTGAGGTCTCAGAGATGTCGTTTCATGTTTTTTTTTGTTTGGGAGGAGGCAAAAGAAATCTGGTGTGACTAGCACAGAACACATGTAAGAGAAAGTTGTGTGATGTGCGACAGTCATACCAGATTTTTATTTATTTTTTTTTTAATTTAATTGTATACATTAAACATGGGGTATAAAATAGAATATAACTAGCTAATAGAGTGTCATTTGGGTTATTATTAATGATTTTGTTAATTAAAATTGGAAAAACAATCTGTGAGCAAAATTAGGGATAATACACCAACCACCCCCGCTTCACTCTTCCCATCCTCCATGCCTAGCAACGGTTGCTAGGAAGCTGCGGGTGACGTCAAAGAACAGGTTTTGGAATATTGGATTTCAATCGAATTGTCACCGAGATAATTTCATATTTTTATTAACCTAAAAAAAAGAAAAAATAGAAAAAAAAAAAAAAAAAACAATTCTAAATCAAAGACTTTAATGGTTTCCTCAATTTTATTATTTCGATCAAAATCAACTTCCGAGCTAATTTATTTTTTTTTAAGTGGAACTTTTATTTAATCGCCACAAATTTTTTCGCTCTTCCATCAGCATGTCGTGTTACAAGCCGTGACGTCAAAGGCCGTGACGCTACAAGTTATGACGTCACAAGCCGTGACGACAAAAATAGGAAAGTTGAAATTTAATATATATGACGAATTATAAAAAAATAAATGTGAGATTTAATTATTCAATTTTTAAATTGATAAAATAGAATTTTTAAAATAATTTAAAATGATTCAAATCTTCAATTACTAAATAAATATTGTTCTCAGTTTTTAACATGCGCCTATTGATTTCCCATTTTCCAATTATTAAGTTAAGATTAAAAACGCGATTTTAATACCCTTAATTGAATAATTTTCTGAAAATTTTCAGTTAAACGCCTATTTTCGATCTTGATATTTTGTTCACAGACTGCGGGACTATTTCGTGGACAAAGAAAGTTATTCTTTTAGATCTTTTTAGTTTATAAGATAATCATCTCTCACACGATTAATGAATGCAAAATATTTAATGTTAAAAGCAACACATTGTTTTACAAATAACGTTGTTGTTTTTTTTTTTTATCTTAAATTCCTAAGTGATTTTATTCGTTGATAATGTCCGTCCAAGCAGGCACTCGGCTTTTAAACGATAATGTCAAAAGAAATTATATACAATGATCGCTTTTTTTCTCTTTAAAGGCGGAACAGGAGCGAAAGTGTTACGCATGTTTTACCCGATAAGAGGGCGTAGTGTGTCATAAAAAGTATGCCCAAAAAATCAAGTAATTCAAAAATTTGCCAAGAGATGTCAGAATGGTAGCTAATAATATTTAATGCATTTGGTTGATTTTCATTGATCTTTTAACAATAAATACTTTATAAATGTTATTATATATTATGTATCTTTTATAAAAGCATAAAAATATATAAATATAGGCCAGATATAGGCTAATAGGGGATCGGCTGTTAGACTAGCCTGCCATCTATTGCAAGAATGCTGAACTAATTTGACAGTTGATTTTTAAATAAATCATCTAAGCTTATTTTAAAAATTTCTTAATTAATATGTGATTAATAATAACAATAAATTCATTTTTAAATTTAAAAAAAATTAAAGATTATTTGGACAGATTGTTTTTTTGTATTTGCTTGATAACAAAAAAATTAATTACGATAATTTTTTAATAAGTCATTAAAAAAATTATAGCTCGATGTCCCAATAATCTCTTATGAATTTAATTCATTAAAAAAAAAAAACCGCATTGAAAAATTCCTTATAATAGTTTAGTTTTTTTTTTTTTAAGTACGTTCTAGACGTCAACACAATGATTACTAATTTAATTATCTACAAGATAAAGAGCGAATTTTTTAAAAATATCTTTTATTTAATGCGATTAATCTAAAAAAAAAATTATTTTTTCGAAAATCAAAAAAAGGGCTTCTATAAGTTGTAGATATTTTAAATAGCTTTAATTTAAAAACAATTTGAGGTCGATAGCTTCAAAATTGTGGCCGCAATCTCCCAAAATTAGCACCCTCGAGACGCGCACCTTAAGAGAAAGTTGTGTGCTGTGCGACCACTCACACCAGACTTTTTTGATTAGCTTTATACAAAAAGTTATTTTCATTTTTTTTTAGCGTTTTTTTTTTTTTTTTTTTCGTTTAACAAAACAATAATTTTCGTATCAGATATCTCGACCATATTGAAAATCCATTCGAAACATTTGCTATAAAATTTATTCGATTTAGAAAATTGCAATCGAGCGAAAATGGCTTCCCCCTGCCCGCCCCCACTTCTCATTGTCAGAGAGAGAGAGGGGAGAGATATTTGCTTTCCAAATTAAATGCCCCATTTTTTTTTTAAATAAAATATCCTCTTTAATAAGGGGAGGGGAGGGGAGGGGGGAGGGATTTAAATTGGAATGAGGATCATGATGGTTGATGATTCCCTTGGGTGTGAGTCAAACAAATGTTGAAATGATTGATCGGTCCCAAAGACAGCACTGGCCCAATCAGAGTTTAGATTCATCATTTATTTTCGAAAAAAAAAAATCGATCTAATTGTCTTGAGATGTAAAAAAATAATAAATCCACCACAGAGATTATTAACGCCACAATGCTATTTATGTTAATAATAAGCAACCAACTTTTCATCCCGAACAGAATTCTTAATGCGCTGCTTTATTAGAGAAAGAATTAGGACCGGTGGCTTCACCTCTAATTAACTAGCTATCCCTTCACTTTCGGGTCTTCACGTCTATTTAATCTATTCATATGATTAAATAAGAGTCCAGATCGTAGTTAAATAGCTAAGTCTCAAAGTTCGGCATAACTAAGGGATGAAGCCCGCGGGCAGGGGGCCCTAACCACAGGGCTAAATGGGCTATAGCCCCAGGGCGCAAGCCTTTTGGGGGCGGCAATATCTATATTTTTTTGTTCTTATTAGTTATTTAGTTATTAGTCATTTATTTATTAGTTTTATAAAAATTCATTTTTCATTTTATTAGTTTTCACTTATTTTAAATTAAAACACTTTCTTAAATATTTAACTGATTTTTTTTCTTCCAAATGTGCTGAAACGATATTACAATCAGTGGGATCATAATGAAACTAAACAAACTGCAGTGCGAAGTCATTTTCACACAAAGAATAAAAATTACTTACGATCTTCTTTGGGACAGAGCAAACTCAATGATTTAAGTATTTTATCCATTGAGGGAGATTTCTTTGATAATTTAAATACTAGTGATATTATTGATCAGTTTGCCAGAGAAAAAGCTCGGAAAATATAAATATATAAGTTACATTTGTTTAGATTAAGGTATGTTTTTCTTCTTTAAATGTTTTTTGATTTAATTAAATTTTATTTTTTGTTTAGTATAAAAGTAATAAATAGATTTTTTCTAGTTCTGACACTTTTGTATAACTTTTCCGGACACCCCGCTCCCATTTGCCATTCTGTGTATTTTCTTAGGAAGAGGGGCGCGTTATTTCTAGTAGCCCACGGGCGCCGAATTTCTTAAAACGTCCCTGCCCGCGGGCTTGGTGTAGGGGTTAGCGTGCTGGCCTTGTTTATCAAGGGTCGCGGTTTCGGACCCAGGCAGTCCAATGATTTTATTTAAGCCATTTGAATATCAAAGGGTTTAAATTAAGGCGGCGAAAATGAAGACATACATTTAAAAACGACATCTCGTGAGCAAAAATTGTACAATTTTTAATTTTTTAAAAAGTCCCAGTGATTAATCCCCCCCCCCCCCCCCCCCCGGGGGGGGCCCCCCCCGGCCGGCGGGGGGCGTATTATATATAAATAAAATTAGATTAAAATAGTTCATTATAAAAATTGCATTCATGAAATGCTCAGCTATTTTGTCATTTTGGATGGGAGAAAGTAACGATTTGCAAAACATCTGGTAAGAAAAACTGTTTGAAAAAAATATACTAGGGTAATTAAAGGACCCTGGCTTCTTCAGAGTAAAATTTTCAGAAAATGATTTTTTTTTTTAATTCAAATTCTAACCCTGAAAATTATTTTTTATTAGAATTTTAAGGTTGGAGCGCAAAGGGCCCGGGCCCCGAGGATATAGCCCTCCCCCCCCCCCTGCCTGCGTCCCTGCTAATTGGCTAGAAGTGCCAACACCGAGATCACTTTAGAGTTATGGTCAAAAGTTGAGTTATTCGACACGAGAGGCGCCACTGATCAAGAGCGCCTACTAGTTAGGCAAATATCTTTGAAAAAGAGATACCTTCTTTGCCTATTAATAAGGAGAGCAAGTATTCAAAATTTATTTAAGGGGGGGGGGGGGGGGGGGGATTTTTGCATATTACTACGAACGTGGAGAAAAGCAGTCAAGAAAGAAAGAATTTTGCAATCATTGTCTATTGATTGAGGCCTATGCTATATAAAAAAAAAATAAAAATTGAGTTAAAGAGGGGATAATGTTTCAAAAATTTTAATTAATATTATTTTTTTTAAAATATTTCCAAAAAAATTTTAAATTTAATTTTATTTACAAAATTGAAAAAAAATTTTATATATTTCAAAATAAAAAAAAAACTTTATTGTTGATTTTCTCAAAACTAGGTTTTTAGTTTTTGACACACCATTGCATAACAGGGTCCATATATTGTAGCCTAAATGTAAACTTTAAGCCCTACACCGTTGTTCGGTTATTATGTTTATTTATTATTTTAATACAAACCCATAATATTTAATTTGCCCCCCCCCCCTCCTTTGTTTAATATTATCATTTTCGTGTCAAAATATATCATCAATTATTTTAATTTAATCTTCGAGCGTTTCTCTCTATGTAGAATTTAAATTAAGAGAGAAGGGGGAGGGATCAATAAATAAACAAGAGTGTAACCCTCCCACACCCCCATCTCCTATTCAAAAGGCGTAAACTCTCTCGTGGAATTTTTTACAGTGAATGCGAGACATTAAATAAAATAATTTTTTCGTTATCATCATATCATATACTCATATACTGAAATATAAAGCGCACCCAGGCCGGAATCGGCAATGTCGAACAATTGGCCGAACGTTGGGCCAGTTGTCATTTGCCAAGCCTTGGGTAGTGACCAATGGGCCAAGCCTGGACCCAGACTTGGTCCACTGGATAATAGACCGGCGAGCAAATCAAGTAGGTTAAAAAAGAGTCATATCACTATAACAACCGTGTACGAGAGCGTAAAGGCATTGAACAAATGAAGAACAAATCCAAACAGCTCGAGTTCAAATCTCTCGAGGAACAATTTTTTTTTTTTCCTCCCTGGATTTTTGTTTCCCCTGAGGCTTTGATCGACCATCCATTTTTTTGTTTTCCAAAGAATGGAACAACTCTGGTTTTCGTTTCTCAAGGTTTGAGACACCCTTGGTTTTTTTTTTGTCATCCAAGGCTTGCCCCAAAACTCGCCCAATACTGGTGACGCTTGGTTCAAGCCTTGCCCAATTGTGTATTCCTACCTGGGTAACGGGTGACTTCCTGTCCCTGTGTATCTGCATCTCAGGGCGCTGATTGGCCAGAAAAAAAGGACGTGAAGTTAGAGAGGGAAATTTAAATCGAGGGAAATTTAAAAGCTTAAAATTTTTGAATCTTTTAAAACGTTAAAATTTTGCAATTGCCCGCCAAAAGCGAGTGAGGGGATCTAGGGGGTAGCCCCTGGCAAGTAGCACTTGTGTTTATAATAACAAGTTAAGAAAAAATCTGTTATAACTGACCTCACAGTACATTTGATGTTATATGATTTGTTTATGTCTTATTACTTTCTCTTGCCTATATATGAAATATATAGAAAGTATCGCGATCAAGTCAAAAAATTCAGTGTCGAGATTTTTTGATGGAAATACATATTTTGAGGTCCCCTGATCCAAAAAAACAAGTGGGTTCCGTCTGTGTGTATGTGCGTAACGATTTTAATGATGAAGAAAATGAGCTTAGTTGGGTACCCTCCCGGACACTCGAAATAAGCTTTTGAACAAAATCGGTCAAAAAGTTCTAGTACTTTTTCAGTTTGTTCGATTTTTTCAAAATTGGCTTTAACGATATTGATTAAAATTCATATAAATCAACTGTTTTAGATACTCTTTAAAAAGTATATCAGTAAAATTTTTTGTGAAAATTGTTTAAAGTACACTTTGATGATGCATTTCAAATTTTTCAAATTCACTTTCCGGCTCTTCTTTCCATAGAGCCAATGTTGAATCCCCATATGGGGATTTGTATGTTAATTTCGATTCAAAAGGGGGTCCCCTTTGGAACTTTTTACACATTTAAATATTTTTTTTCCAATTCTTAGGAAATTTTGTATTTATTTACGATTTTATATTGTGTATAAAATGTCCAAATATGAGATTAAAATTTTGAAAAATAACCATAGTTTATTTGAAACAGTCAACATTTAAAATGCAAGTTTGAAACTAAGGTGCTATCGGAAACTAAAAATATCTCGACACAAAAAAATCTGCTGTGCGATCAGTCACACCAGATTTTTTAATAAACGAAATCCTGCAATTTCCACCTCGAAGATTGAAATAACTTCTTTCAGGCGAGGTTTATCTTGTCATATATTTTTTTGTATTTCTGTTTAAGGTATTTTAACAAAAAAAATATAAAATATATATATATATAGGTTATGTATATTCATATTCAAAAAAAAAAAAAAATGTAATAAATCTTTAAAGCGGTCTTTTGACAATTTGTTTCCATGATTTATCTTTTGACAGCTTGCCTCTTTTTTTTCACTGATCACGGAGGAGGCAAACGCAAGCAAAGGAAGGAGAAAGAGAGAGAAGGAGGAAGTTGCTTGTTTGGCATGCCAATTGATTAATAATAGTAAAATCAAGAGTCGCGGGAGCGACTCGTCGCCGAGCATGTGAAAAGCAAAAGAAAGCAAAGAAACTCTTAATACTACCATTTAGTTGACATTCCAATAGATGCCAATGGCCCATTGCATTTAGATGGACGAGTCGTCCCTAGACTATATTATCAAGAATGATTTTAAATCCTTAATAAAAGATAGGGACGTGAAAAAATTTTTTGAGAAACTTTTCTCTTTCTGGGCGAATATCTCAAAAAGTTTTTAAGATATCGGAGCCAAATTTTTTTTATATTAAACTAGAATAAATAAGGATTATTTTGAGCACGAATTCAAAAAAAAATTCCAGTGCCAAACAGAATGGCAGAGGCTCAAAGTTGAGATTTTGCCGATTTCGGAAGGTCAAAAGTTAGTCTCTTATTTTTCCTTTTTTTTTTTTTTTTTTTTTTTTTTTTTTTCTTTTTTTTTTTTTTTTTTCATTCTTTTCTTCAATTTTCAAATTTTTAGACAAAGCTACAGGTTTCCCTGCTGGACCGATTAGGATGAAATTTAAAATACAAATAGATACTATCAAAAACCCGATACCTTTGATATAAAATTTCATTTTGGATCAAAAGTGACTTTTTGAGAGGTATTCAAAATTTCAAATTTGTCCTATCTTTAACATGGCGAAAAGACAATTCTAACTATTTTGCTCCCTGATGACGTCATCTAGGAACATATATATTATTATTAGTAATTTTCATCCCTAATGGAACAAAAATTTTTTAGGATAGATCCATTCAGATAGAAATAGATTAACGTGATAAGAAGGAGTGCTACCAACATAACAAAAATAAAAAACCTAAAATTTTATAAAATTTGGTGAAATCCTATGTTTATCGTTTCGAATGAATACCAAACGAAGTATTTACAATCTACCAACATAACAAAAATAAAAAACCTAAAATTTTATAAAATTTGGTGAAATCCTATGTTTATCGTTTCGAATGAATACCAAACGAAGTATTTACATTCTACCAACATAACAAAAATAAAAAACCTAAAATTTTATAAAATTTGGTGAAATCCTATGTTTATCGTTTCGAATGAATACCAAACGAAGTATTTACAATCTACCAACATAACAAAAATAAAAAACCTAAAATTTTATAAAATTTGGTGAAATCCTATGTTTATCGTTTCGAATGAATACCAAACGAAGTATTTACATTCTACCAACATAACAAAAATAAAAAACCTAAAATTTTATAAAATTTGGTGAAATCCTATGTTTATCGTTTCGAATGAATACCAAACGAAGTATTTACATTCTACCAACATAACAAAAATAAAAAACCTAAAATTTTATAAAATTTGGTGAAATCCTATGTTTATCGTTTCGAATGGATACCAAACGATGTATTTACATTCTACCAACATAACAAAAATAAAAAACCTAAAATTTTATAAAATTTGGTGAAATCCTATGTTTATCGTTTCGAATGAATACCAAACGAAGTATTTACATTCTACCAACATAACAAAAATAAAAAACCTAAAATTTTATAAAATTTGGTGAAATCCTATGTTTATCGTTTCGAATGGATACCAAACGATGTATTTACATTCTACCAACATAACAAAAATAAAAAACCTAAAATTTTATAAAATTTGGTGAAATCCTATGTTTATCGTTTCGAATGAATACCAAACGAAGTATTTACAATCTACCAACATAACAAAAATAAAAAACCTAAAATTTTATAAAATTTGGTAAAATCCTATGTTTATCGTTTCGAATGGATACCAAACGATGTATTTAATTTTTACTGTTTGGAATGCATATTAAAAGATCTATTCATGGGATAACTTAATATTTAATAAACAAAAATTAATAAATAATATTTTCATGTAATATTTCACAAAAAGAAGTGAAATCTCAGCCAAAAACATCGGAGATGCAAAAAGGGGCGCCTCGCATTATTTTTGCCTAGCGTCGAGGTGAAATCAAAAAAAATGCGCCTCGCTTTTCTGATTTATATAAAAGCGAGGATATATGAAACAAATAAAATTCTGTAGGGGTTTTATTTAAGTGAAAATATTTCCTCGCTTTTATATAAATCAGAAAAGCGAGGCGCATTTTTTTGATTTCACCTCGACGCTAGGCAAAAATAATGCGAGGCGCCCTTTTGCATCTCCGATGTTTTTGGCTGAGATAAAAAATAAAAAAAGTAAAAATGATTGGTTAAAAAAAAAATTAATTGAAAGCTCTTGAATTGATTTAATAGAGGAGAAAAAAAATAAATTGAAACGCTTGCAAATTGTGTGAATCGTATTAATTATAACTAGAGACCGGACAAAAAAGCATAAAAAAATGGGAAAAAAGTGCTTAAAAAAGCATAAAAATCTTTAAAAAAAAGTTGTTAAATAAGCATAAAAGTTGAAAAAAAAGCATCTCATAAGCAACTTCTACTCATACCAATGACAGATACAAAGGGGGGGGGGTAAGGATGTAATTAATTTTAATATAAAATTTTAAAAGTTATACTTAAAAATTTTATTTTTATATATATTCTGGTAAACAAGTACAGAATGCAACTTTAAATTAACGAAAGTGTGCGGCCAGTCTCACCAGATTACCCCCCCCCCCCCCTGCGAGGGTCCGCCGCAGTCCGCCCCAAGTAGGGGGTCCAGTCAGTGGCGGATTAATGCAATTTTGCCGGGGGGCGGTTTTTTTTTTATTTTTTATTTTTTTTTTTTATTTAAGGACTTTGTCGGCATCTATGGCCATTTAGACCCCTTTCCTATTTATTTAAATTGATTGGTAACAAATTCAATTGAAATTAAAGAGCGGAAATCATAATTTCTTTAGATTACTAGTTTTTATAACTTGTTGAATTTCTTCTCGGGGGGGGGGGATCCCCCCCTTTAATCCGCCCCTGGGTCCAGGGGGCCCGAGCCAGAGTAGGGGAGGGGCGATTTGCGCAGTTGCCAAAGGATTTGCTTTACATGAACGTTTTTGCTGAATAATGTTTTTTAAAAATTTTATAGCCCTCGGGCTTGGCGTAGTTGGTAGCGCTCCTGCCTTGTATATACCAATGGTCGAGGGTTCGTATCCCAGGCAGTCCGATGATTTTATTTAAGCCATTTGAATACCAAACGGTTTGAATAAGAATGCCTGGACCAGACTAATAATAATAGTCTTAAATGGCCTAAGCCGAAAAGACTGTGTGTATGCCAGGGGTGTATATAGAAATTTTTTTAGGGGGGGGGGGGGGGGGGGGGGCTGAACTCAAAAATTTTTCTGCGGAAAATTTTTTGTAACGAAACTAAATTTTTTCCGCCACTTTTGTTTTTGCGGAACCAAAGTTTTTCACTCTGAGGAAAAATTTTTTCCCTTTGCAGAAGTTTTTCACTCTGAGGAAAAAATAATTTTTACAGGGCTATATTTTTACGGGGCCGATCAAACATTTCGGGGGGGGGGGGGGCGAGATCCCCTAATATTTGTAAAATTTCGGGAGGGGGGGGGCCCTCGACCCCCGTATGTGTGTGTGAATGGAAAAAAGTGTTTTTTAATAAAAAAAAAAAAAAAAAAAATTATAAATATTCGTAAAATAAGTTCAAATAAGCATAAAGGGAAAAATAAGCATGAAAACTCAAAAAAAGAAAAGCATAAAAAATGCAGTCTCAATGCACTTAGTTTTTCGTAATTCGTGTAGATATTAAATATCTAATGGTTGCTTATAAAATTCAGCAATAAGCATTTTGCTTAAAATCCGGTCTCTAATTATAAACTAGCTGCGTCGCCCGCCTCCGCTGATCCTCTCCAGCTGGTATTCGAAAGTTGTGTTCTGTGCTTGTCACATTAGATATTTTGTGACGAGATATATTTAGTTTCCGTCGATATATTAGAATTCAAGAAGTAAAAATTTATAAGTATGGGAAAATATTTATATTTTGTTACCATAGCAACCATTTCTCCTATTCTTCCCTATGAAGTACAAGAGTAAAGTGTGTTTCAGAATATTTCAATGGCAAAATGAGTTTATCAAAGCGTATCCGACGTGTAGGGTCCGACGGACCGGGGGGTATGTTGACTCAGGGTGAGCTCTGCTTCTGCTGTTTGGACTGCCATTGCCTAAGCGAAACCTCACAATTTCAAATTAGGATACATTTATTTTTTATTTTAAATTAAAATTTATTTATTTTTTATATTATTTTTTTTTTAGATATAAATCCTTTCAATCTATTTTATATTTTTTTTTTCTTTCAAGTTTTTGGAATTCTATTTTTTTTTCTTTTTTTTTTTTTTATTCTTTTTCGATTATTTAATTTTAAGTTTTTTTTTTGAAAATGAAATGAATTTAACAATTTCTTAAATTCTAAATTGTTTAGGATAAGGGGGTAAAAAAAATATGATTTTTTTTTATAATATTTAAAAGTTTATTAATAAGGGGTGTTGATAAGGGAGCCAAGGAGAGTGAGGCCTTATCTGAGCGGTCCCTGGGAACGACGGGTGCCGATGAAGTTTCGGTGAACTGCCTGGTGCGGTCGAAGGCCTGCTAGTCAGCTGCGACGCTTCGGTGTCAGCTGGACTCTGCGGACGTTTCGGTGTCACTCAGGACTCGAAGTGGCGGGGCGGAGTTGGATTATGATGTCCAAATCTCAGCTCGTGGTTTCGTATCGCCTCGTCCCGACACGGCAATGACGTTACGAGGAACGGGCAGAGGCGAGCGTTGCTGCTGGCTTCTCCAACGTTTCGGTACGGAGACTGAGAGGAGTGTCGGTGTTGTCTCCTCTGAGGCCCGATGATGAGATGATGTTGACTCTTCAGAGTCGAGATTCAGAGTGTGGTCTTGACTCTCCCGAGTCGAGACGACGAGTGTGATGTTGACTCTCCTGAGTCGAGATAAGAAGTGTAGAACGCCGGCCACCGCAGCGAGCCCACTCGACCTCGGAGACAACGTTCCGGGAAAAAAGGGGACTTGCTCACCGGGCACTCAACTCAGGCCTGGTCCTTATTATATTACAAAAAAGTATATAATTAAATAAAATCCGAGCCAACACACTAATTAGCCGGCTCCTCAGCACATTCCCCTCGGATAAGGATTAAATATTTTTTATTTTAATATATTTTTTTTTTAATTTTACAATTGATTTTTGGTGAAAATATTTGAATTAAAATTTACAATAAAAATAAAAATCAGAAATATCGCAAATATGACCAAATGAAACAATGAGGACTAGCCTAGGCAATGAATTAATTAAAAAATTTAAAAAAAAATCTACAGGGCCGCAGAAGGCGGTCATGTTGCGATATACATTTTAAAGAGCATCTACAGTAAAATATAGTTGATTTATGAGTTTAAAAAAAATCGTTGAAGCGAATCTTGAAAAAATGGAAAAAAACTGAAAAATTACATCAGTAAAGTACTAGTATTCTTTGTCCGATTTTGTTTAAAAGCTTCCTGTCACGTCCCAGGGGCGTACCTAAATATAAATAAAAAATTTGAACCTCCTAGCTCTTTTAGTTCTTGATTTTTTTTTTTTTTTGCGTCAGGACTTTTGAATGTATTTACGGAACGCGGGAAAAATCTTTCTTGTGCAAGATTGTTCAGCGTATTGCGTGATTCCTGAACAAAAACTTGCATTCCTTTTTATATCAATATATAATAATAATAATAATAATGATAATATATTATCGATATTTCTAGCTTGGAATATTGCAGTAATATTGCCAAACTTGCTAAATTTTGACAATATTGCAGCAATGTTGCAAAGAGGTGGACAAAGGAATATTGCTGTAATATTCCTATGTCCCCCGGGGGACTAGATAGGCCTATCTTGGAATATTGGAGCAATTTTGTCATTATTTTGCAAGATTTGCAATATATGCATGGATGATAGCACTCACCCAGGACTGAATGTATTCAAGAAGAGAGTGGCCTGCTTACACCTTTCCTGAATATATGCAGGATTCGCAATGTTACTGCAATATTGTTTCAATATTCCAAGCTGTCTGGGTAGCTATAACTTAATTTAAAAGTAAAAATATAATAAAAAGTCAACTTACTCTTTCTGAGCCTGCTTCAGTATTATTTGTTCTCTCATTCGACGCGAGAGGCGCCACTGATCAAGAGCGCCTACTAGTTAGGCAAGCTTTTCCAAGAGAGATACTCTCCTTGCCTATCAATAAGGAGAGCTAATATTTTCAAAGTTATAAAAAAAAAAATTCTTTTTTGAATTATACCTCGTTGCATGCTCCCTGTCCATAACACAAAAAATTTCGACTACCTTTCTCTCCCCCCCCCTTGACAAAATCCTTGAACTTCCACAATATGTAATTCCAGTGGCGTCATTTCAACTTTTTCTTGGGGGGGGAGGCAAACATTTTTTTTTTCTTCAAATTTACTTACAAATAGGTAGGCCTACTCAAATTTGGTCAAAACATATTATATTTATATTAGAATTAGGACTTTTGCTGGACCATACGCATAGGAGCCGGAACTGGGGGGGGGCAAGGGTACATTGCCCCCCCCTGGCATCCTACAGGGGGGGGCAGAGGGGGCAAAATTTCTTTTTTTATTTCATTTATTTTTAAAAATGATATATTTTTACTTTTGAAAAATAAAATCTTCTAAATTAAAAAAAAATTAAAAGAGTAAGAAATTCATTTTTCCAAATTTTTTTCCAAAAATTTATGAAAAATCACTACCAAATTTTTTAAAATTTTAATTTTATTTAAATTGTGATC
Organism: Euborellia annulipes; assembly: GCA_023213315.1. NCBI lineage: Eukaryota > Metazoa > Arthropoda > Insecta > Dermaptera > Anisolabididae > Euborellia > Euborellia annulipes. The sequence goes on along the minus strand of JAKCPI010021809.1, from coordinate 33,141 downwards.
TTATTTAAAATTTTTAAAGTTTTATAGTAGATTAGTTTTTGTTTTATACTATTTAAACATATTAAATTATTTTAATTTTCTAAAAAAATTTTGCCCCCCCTGATTCAAATTCGTTCCGGCGCCCCTGACCATACGTATGTAGAAGGAACCGGAGAATAAAACCAGCCGTTAATGGACGCCTCTCACATCAATTTAATTCGTAAATATTTCGACCGGCATCACGCCTGGTCATCATCAGTACAAAAAAAATGATTTTTCGGAGGGCCCGTGTCAACCAATATGTTAAAAATAATTTCTAATTCAGAGAAGCGGGGGACTAATGTCAGCATGAGCGAACGTTTTGATTAGTCCCCCGCTTCTCTGAATTAGAAATTATTTTTAACATATTGGTTGACACGGGCCCTCCGAAAAATCATTTTTTTTGTACTGATGATGACCAGGCGTGATGCCGGTCGAAATATTTACGAATTAAATTGATGTGAGAGGCGTCCATTAACGGCTGGTTTTATTCTCCGGTTCCCTCTACATATTATATTTAATTGCTTAATTTTGTACAGTTTGTATACTTGTAGATGTATTTGACGTATTTTATTTAGAATAATGTAAAATTTTATAAAAATCAAAGCCCTTGAGGGGAGGGGGGCAAGTGCCCCTGCCCCCCCCCCCAATGACGTCACTGTGTGAATCTCTCATGTTCATCTGTCTGACATCTTCTGTTTGAGCAATTTTGAGCAATATCATTCATTCCATGGTTTAGATTTTATTTCTTTTAATAAAAAAAAAAAAACTGTAATTTCAAAAAGAAGATTGAAAGCATTCAAAATAAATTATTTTTCAGTATAATTATAATTTGTGAATATAGTCATGGCTTTATTTTTTTGTTTTAAAGCAGAAATTTTGGTAGTATCATAATTTTTCTCATAAATAAAAGTTTTTTTTTTTTTAAGATAGGTATAAATTTTTTTAGATGTCTCTTTCTTAATGGCTCTTGGCAATTCAAATAATGAAATATTAGCTGAAAAATAAATGGCGTATATAGGAATATTAGAGAAGTGATGAGCAACCTGCAAATTCTTTATTTAGTCATAAATAGGCAGTGACATCACTGGGATTGAACTGGGATTAAGGTTCATTTGCTTTTTTAATTCAATTAAAACAAGTCATTTTAAGAAAAAAAAAAAACTTTATTATTCATATCGTAATTGAATAACATAAAAATGATTGCATTTCACCAATTAGACCAAGCGCTGAAAAAGAGCTTAAAAAAAAAAAAAAAAAAAAAAAAGATAGCAAATTCGTCAGATGTGTTTGTGCTTATGATTGGGCCAAATTGCGCCCCCTGTAGTCGAACCAGGACCAATCATAAACACAAACACATCTCGCAAATTTGCTATCTTAAGGTGGATACACACTTGTAAATATTTTTGCCGTTAATGGTTTAATTTATCGAATAATTGGAGGTTGTAAGAGGATCATACGCAATTCTCAATTGGAAGTTTACTCCTTAATGGATAGCAGGTTCTTCAAGCAATATTTCAATAAAAAACAAATATTTTTCATTTTCAGGATTTTTTTTCACACAGAGTCATCAAACGAATAAAATATCCTGTAAATGAAAAATATTTGTTTTTTATTGATATATTGCTTGAAGAACCTGCTATCCATTAAGGAGTAAACTTCCAATTGAGAATTATATATAATATATACATGGTTTAATTTAGTAGAATTTTTCAATTTTTCACGTAATTTTTACGTCATCTCTCATTTGTCGTGGCTCCTCCAGTTGTGGGTGGAAATAAAGTTTATCACTTTGTCATCGATACCGGTTTTTATTTACAATTATTAATTTATGTTTATTTATTTGTTTTAAATATTTTTAATTGCTTATTTGCCCACGGGCTTGGTCTAGTTGGTAGCGTGTCTACCTTCTATACCGAACGTCGCGGGTTCGGACCCCAGGCAGTCCGATGATTTTATTTAAGCCATTTGGATACCAAATGGCTTAAATAGAAATGCCTGGACCCTCAATAGATATTATACCGTTATGGTTATCGTAACGTCTTATATGGCCTAGGTTGCCGAAAAGTCTGTGTGTATGTGTGTGTGTGTGAGTGAAAAAAAGTGCGAGTTAAAAAAAAAAAAAAAAAAAAAACCCTATCAGGAATGAAAGTTAAAAGAAAACGCAGCAAAATTTTTTTCTTTAAAAATAAATTTTGACAGTTGACGTTTCGGGTTTGGTCAAAGCCCCACAGCTCCGAGGATGGCTTTGACCAAAGCCGAAACGTCAGCTGTTAAAATTTATTTTTAAAGAAAAAACGTTTTCTTTTAACTTTCATTCCTGATACAAATTCCACCAGCCATAAAAAAATACCCTTATACCAAAAAAAAAAAAAAAACTATTCTGTCGATAATTTCGTTTATAATTAACAGATTTGCACGATTGCATAATTTTTGGAAAACTAAAAAATTAAAGAATATCGTAGAAATATGTTTTTTGCATTCAGGGATGGTAAAAATTCTACTAGGGGTGTCCAAAGTAAAAAAAAAAAAAAAAAAAACTGAAAAAATTCAATTTTTCTAAATTTTAGCCTCATTTTGCACCTCCGATTGAACTAAAACTTTTTATTTCTATGTGTTTCAATTATCTGCATATTTTTAAGGGGTAACGTATTAAAAATTGAAAATAAGATCCGCTTTAGAGCACAATTTCTATTAAAATTTAATTTTCTCTAAAATCAGGCAAAATAGATGGCATTTTCGCTATCAGCGTTTTTACCCATATAACTAAGATTAGTGCACAATACCCCCCCCCCCCCGAACAATATTACTGTTGGGCAGTGTAATATAACTAAACTTTTTTGTTTTGTTTTGTTTCAGGATGCATTAGCCAGTTTAAAGAAGAATCTACAGAACAAATGGGATTTTATTATGATGCAAGCAGAGGAACAGGTAAGAAGGACCACATGGACGACCGCTGAGTGAGGGGGGGGGGTGATAATAATGAGGAAAATTGAAATAGCGGACTCTCTAAGGAAGTTTCCTTAACCGACGCTAATTTATACTAACAGAATATTAACGCTAATTCATTTCCAAAAAAAAAAGACTCGCCCCCCCCCCTCCTCGTCGGCGTCCATGATTGCACAGTAGATTTAATTTAATTAAGCCGATATTAAAAGAAACCAAGTTGCAAGATTAATTAAAGATGGAGGGATTTAATTAGAATAAAGAAATTGAATTTAAACTCGTAACCGTAGGTTCTCAACGTGGGCGATAACGCCCCCCTGTGGGCGTTTGGGACTTTCAGGGGGCGGTAAAAGACCCAGAGAAACTTAGGGGGCATTGAGATGGCGTAGAAGGGGGGCGTAGGCCAAAAAAAAGTAAAAATTAATATCGTTAAAATTGTGTTATTGCAGATATTTTAATAATTTTTATCAGGTCCATTTAGTACTGTAGCAATGTTTGTAACAAAAAAAGAGAAATCAGTAGATACGTAGGGCTTATAGCTGGTAGTTCAATCAGGATAGGGGAAAAGGATAAGAAAATCCTCATCTAGTTGTATTTTATTATTTTATTCCCGCCACGGTGATGTTTCGATCCCGGTTGGGATCATCCTCAGAACAGGTGGGTGTTATGTATGTGTATATTTGTACATTTTAATCATATATTATGTAGATTCTATAGAACTCAAAGATAAATAAATATAAATAAATTATATTACAATTATATCTTAACTAATACAATTTATTTTTATTTAATTATCTTTGAGTTCTATATAGAACTCAATTTCAATCATAATATTATTTATATATATATAATATTATGATTGAAATTTACAAATATACACATACATAACACCCACCTGTTCTGAGGATGATCCCAACCGGGATCGAAACGTCAGGTGGTGGGAATAAGATAATGAAATACAACTAGCTACGATTTTCTTCTCCTTTTCCACTATCTTAAGAGAGATCGCTTCATGTTACTCAACGCGGGTGGTGACTTTCGGTTGTTTTTATATAAAAGTCACGTCAAAGGCCGTGACTCTGCAAGCCATGACGTCTCAAGCCGTGACGACAAAAATAGCAAAGTTAAAATTTAATATATATGACGAATTATAAAAAATAATTGTGAGATTTAATTATTCAATTTTTTAAATTGATAAAATATAATTTTTAAAATAATTTAAAATGATTCAAATCTTCAATTGCTAAATAAATATTGTTCTCAGTTTTTAACATGCGTCTATTGATTTCCCATTTTCCAATTATTAAGTTAAGATTAACAACGCGATTTTAATACCCTTAATTGAATAATTTTTACTTTCTCGTACCTCTATATATATGTTAATATATAGAGAGAGAAAGTATTGGTTCATGTCAAAAATTCGATGTCGAGATTTTGATGGATCTTCACGTTTTGAGGTCCCCTGAATCCAAAAAAGTGGTTTTCGCGACATGGTCTGTCTGTCTGTGTGTCTGTGTGTGTGTCTGTGTGTCTGTGTGTCTGTGAACAAAATATCTCAAGAACGAAAAGACCTAGGAAGTTGAAATTTTATATTTAAATTAGGCACCCCCATGGGACGTGACACGAAGCTTTTGAACAAAATCGACCAAAAGTACTAGTACTTTACTGATTCACTTTTTCAGTTTTTTCGATTTTCTCAAAATTTGCTCCAACGATTTTTTAAATTCAAAAATCAATTATTTTTAGATGTTCTTTAAAATGTATATTCTCATTTTGTGATTGAAATCTTCTGAAGACCACTTTACTCTTGTACTCCATAGAAAAGATAGGAGAAATGGTTGCCATGGTATCAAAATATAAATATTTTCCCATACTTATAAATTTTACCACCTGAATTCAATTGTACCCTACTGTCGGAAACTAAATACATGTCGACACAAAAAATCTGGTGTGACAAGCACAGTACACAACTTTCGATTACCGAAGGTAAGAGAAAGTTGTGCATGCCCGTCACACCAGATTTTTGAAAATTTTCAGTTAAACGCCTACGATCCGAAGAAAAAGTTTCACTTGCATCGTGGTTTCATAAAACCACACAATGATTTTTTTTTTTTTGAGCCTACCCAAATGAGAGTAATTAAGAACGAAAATTGATGTCGACGAAATTTCATTCCTACCTATAAGCTTTATGGATAAAAGACCCACGTTGAAAGTATTAATATAATATGATAAGTGAGCGAGAATAGATGACAATTATTGCAAACAATGGATAATCGTTCAATTTAAAGGGCACAGAGAGAGAGAGGATTTATCTCTAGTGAGCGCTCACCAATATACGGATATGGAGATCGGACCTATTTGATTCATTAGCCGGAAATGTTGGATTGAGAAATGAATTAATGGAGGATTAGTATTGTAGCAAACCACTCCCCCCTCCCTCTCCCCCTCCTCTTCTCCTTCTCATCAAGGGAATAAATACCAATTATATAGAACAAAGCCACACAATTGGAGGTAGAATTGTTTTTGTTTTTTTCTATCATCAAGTTATTAAAAAATAAATAAATAAGAGGGAGTAATTTGTTTATTTATTAGCCGCGGTGCACAGTGGTTCCTTTCGCTTCAAAAGTGGCCACGCGAAAAAAAAAACGAAAGTCAACCTAATTGAAAAACGTTCTAGGGTAACAAACTAGAATGTTTGCTAGTCTCAAAACTGTATTTCTTTTTCAAAACAATTCTTTTATTGCCGAGTTATAGGTCCTCTAATTTGACCAAATCTCAACAGTATGCGCTTTTTTGCATGAAATTTGTTCGAGGGGAATAATTGTCCAAATCAAATAATTTTTTTTTCCAAATTATTCAGCGATTTCTTTAGTTTCAAAATAATTTTTAACAGGTTCATACATTTCCATAGACAGGCTTTTATCCATTAAGGGCGACTTTTGCTTAAAAAATGAGGTTTTTTCGAGAAAAAAAAATTGATTTTAGAGTTAATTACTCGGGATTTTTTTATTTAGTCTATTAGAGTTTTTCCTTCTGCACAAAATGACATCACATTTAGTATGGTCTGATAATAATCCATTTTTGAATTTTAAACAATTTTGGTGGAACGAATTTTGAGAAAATCGAAAAAAACTGACAAAGTACATCAGTAAAAGTACTAGTACTTTTTAGCCGATTATATTCAAAAGCTTATTTTGAGTGTCCGGGAGGGTATCTAACTTAAATATAAAATTTCAATCCGGTAGCTCAATTTCTTTCATGTTAAAAAATCGTTACAAACGGACACACACACACACACGACCAATTTGCGGGACCCACTTTTTTGGACTGAGGGGACCTCAAAACATGTATATCCATTAAAATCTCGACATCGAATTTTTGACATGATCGCAATACTTTCTCTATATATTTCATATATAGGCTAAGAGAAAGTAAAAAACTCTTTAAAATGTATTTCGTTTTTTTTTTCCTGTTTTTAACCAACTCTAAAAAAGTATCTTTTTTTGCAATTAAATAACTCATCATGACGTCATAAATAATAATTCAAATTTTTGTTAAAAGCAAATAGATTGAAAGAGAATTATGTAATAGATCCAATGTAAATTTTAGTGTATTAATACTAGACATTTGATATTTCCATTTATCATAATATATAGAGTCTATATATAAAACAAATGTACAACTAGACATAATAATAAAATACTAGAATGCATAACGCAACAACATTCTATAGATAACGTATGTATTATTGTTTGTTTGATTTGAATACAAATAGAACAGAAATGAACTGGGTGTATTGGAAAATAACAATTTTGAAATATATTTCGTTTTTTCTTCTTTTTGTGTACAAGACCAAGTTTTGGTAGGGTTGTTCCGAACGTTGTTCGGATCATAATAGAATCGAAATATTTTTTTTTTTACTAAAATAATAAATAAATGACTCTTGACTTAGGTATTTTTTTTACGTAATATAGATGCATTTAACAGCTGTTTATGCTGTAGAGTGTTGAGGTGTATTTTATTTATAATATTACAAATCAGTTTGGACACACTGGGCGAATTGGGAGAAAAAATATCGTCAATTGGAAAAAAAAATGTAAGTGAAAGCGTGAAACGCGTTTTATTTTATAGGACGTTGCCACTTGATCTGAGTCACGTGACTTACTAATTTGTAAATATGGACGACTGTCATTTTGGAGAATTATTTGACTTTCATGTTAAAATATCTTTAAAAGCCTTGGACAGAAAATTATTTTGATTTTATTTTTAACGTATTCTACTGAAGTTAATTGATAAAATGTATGTTTTTTGTTTTAAAGTGAAACTTTTATTATATCACTACGAATTTTTTGGTTCTTCTATCAGCATGTCGCTTTGTAACGAGGTGACGCTACAAGCCATGACGTCACAATCCGTGACGACAAAAATAAGAAAGTTGAAATTTAATATATATAATGAATTATAAAAAAATAATTGTGAGATTTAATAATTCAATTTTGAAATTGATAAAATATAATTTTTAAAATAATTTAAAATATTCAAATCTTCAATCTATATATACTGTATATATATAATCCAGGGGGGCGAAGCCCTCCTGGCTAATTACTAAATAAATATTGTTCACAGTTTTTAACATGCGTCTATTGATTTCCTATTTTCCAATTATTAAATTAAGATTAAAAACGCGATTTTAATAACCTTAATTGAATAATTTTTTGAAAATTTTCAGTTAAACGCCTATGATCCGAAAAAGTTTCACTTGCATCGTGGTTTCATAAAACCACACAATGATTTTTTTTTATCTCTATCAGGAGTGGTTGCATAATTCTATATATCGAATATAATATATAACATATATGTGTGCGTTTCGTTGACATTCCCCATAGACTACATGTTAAATTTCAATTTTTTAATAATTAATTACACGATACCCCTTCGTCAGATCTGCTTCAAAAAATTATTTTATACATGGTATGTGAGAGTGATTCATAACATATTAAAAAAATGTTCGAACCTGAAATTAAAAAAATTTAGACCGAAAGTCGTGTTGTTTTGATAAATTTCAAAATTCGTTAGTTGATTATTCAACCTTACCTTGATTTATAGAATAAAACTATAACTCTATTTATGAATCATTATATAAACATTAGGTAAGCTCTCAATTTTATTATTAGCTTGTTCTATTTGTTTGAACTTTAAACCGAAAACTTTATATGGACGTCAAAATTCGTTATTTAGAATAAATTGGATTTAGTAAATGGCAAAGTTTGATTTTTTTTGATTAGCGTTATAATTATCTGAGCTCAAGCAAACTGACAAACTCTTTTTCGCCATTGTAATGCCTGTCCACATGAGTATCAACTAATATTATTTAACTGCATATATTTTATCGATTAGCACAGGTTGTAGGCTATGGATTTATTATCTACGAGTATATTTTGATTTCCTTTTTTGTACATTTAGCCTACTATTTTTTTTTTACATGATCCTCTTATTTTATAGCGGTTATCCAGTGATTTTTTTTCCCCTTATCTCCTTCGTTTTATTTCCAAATAGAAATATTTGAGTGATTTTTTTTCTTTTTAAATCAAATCTTTTTATTGTGAATACAATATACAAAATTTTCTGTTGTGAAAATCATTCGACCTTTTTTTTTTCTCTCAAAAAATTTTATAAATTCAACTTTTAATTATGTCACATTTAGAGAAACTCCCAGGTTTCCCATATCACAATAAATAACGTTTTGTCCAGACACTTCCCCCCCCTCTAACGCATTAGGTAATATGTGGACGACCCCAAATATCAAATCAAATTTTTTAAGTATTAATTTTTAATATTTTATATCCACAATCGTTGCTGTTAAGCAATGCCAAGCGCGGCGAAATCTGGGATTGGTGACCCCCTGAAATCAGCGTGTTGAACGTCCCCCGGTAGCCATCGATACCAGGGGCGTATATAAGGGGGGCGAGGGGGCCCGGGCCCCCCCCCCGAAATTTCCCTAACACATATACATATATAGGGATATACAGACATCAGCACAGGGTCATTCCACGTCAGTTCAACCAGGCCATTTCACCCATAATCTCAGATTTTTATGAAACTTGGTATGATTGTTCTATATATATAGATAAGTAACAGCACCAAATTTCAATTTTTATCTCACTTAGTTTTCGAGTTATAGCACTTTAAAGTTTTGATTTTTTCACCTTACGCGGCTTGGCTAATATCAAACAAAATGTGACGTGGAAGAGAAAATAATTTCTCATTTGCTTATTTGACACCCAATCTTGATGAAATTTTTTTGGTAGGTTCTTTAAACAATAAGGAATTAGACAAAAAATATATCACTAATCTAAGTTAATCCTAAAATATAAAAAAAAATTCATATTGTTGATTTTTTTTTAGTTGTGAAAACGCAAACATGCTTTAGCGCTAAAGCCAATATCTCCAAAAGGGAATGAGATATTCAAGAAATTTTTTTTTCTAAATAATCTGCATGAAATGAGCTTTAATTTAGTAAAATAAAAATTTTGTGTATTTTGTTCCCTCTATTTCTAAAGTCCATTGAAAGTTTCAATATATAGTTTTACATGTTAAAAAGGTTCCAAGGCCAAAATGAAAATATACATTTTAAAGAGCATCTAAAAAATAATTGATTTATGAATTTTAATAAAAATCGTTGCAGCATATTTTGAGAAAATTGGAAAAAACTGAAAAAGTACATCAGTAAAGTACTAGTACTTTTTGGCCGATTTTGTTCATAAGCTTATTTTGAGTGTCGGGGGAGGGTACCTAACTTAAATATAAAATTTCAACCTCCTAGCTCAATCCTTTCATGATTTCAAATGGACACTGTGTGTGTGTCTGCTTAAAACTGAACACAGACGAAAACACAATCAATTCAATTGAAAGCATGAAAGAATTGAGCTAGGAGGTTGAAATTTTATATTTAAGTTAGGTACTCTCCCCGACACTCAAAATAAGCTTATGAACAAATCGGCCAAAAAGTACTAGTACTTTACTGATGTACTTTTTCAGTTTTTTCCAATTTTCTCAAAATTTGCTGCAACGATTTTTATTAAAATTCATAAATCAATTATTTTTTAGATGCTCTTTAAAATGTATATTTTCATTTTGCCCTTGAAATTTTTTTAACATGTGAAACTATATATTGAAATTGCAATGGACTTAAGAAATAGAGGGAACAAAATACACAAAATTTTTATTTTACTAAATTAAAGCCCATTTCATGCAGATTATTTAGAAAAAAAAAATTTCTTGAATATCTCATTCCCTTTTGGAGATATTGGCTTTAGCGCTAAAGCATGTTTGCGTTTTCACAACTAAAAAAAAATCAACAATATGAATTTTTTTTTATATTTTAGGATTAACTTAGATTAGTGATATATTTTTTGTCTAATTCCTTATTGTTTAAAGAACCTACCAAAAAAATTTCATCAAGATTGGGTGTCAAATAAGCAAATGAGAAATTATTTTCTCTTCCATGTCTCATTTTGTTTGGCATTAGCCAAGCCGCGTAAGGTGAAAAAATCAAAACTTTAAAGTGCTATAACTCGAAAACTAAGTGAGATAAAAAATTGAAATTTGGTGCTGTTACTTATCTATATATATAGAACAATCATACCAAGTTTCATAAAAATCTGAGATTATGGGTGAAAATTTTTGATTTTTTTGGTTGATTTGACGTGGAATGACCCCACAACAAATTTTTCCGCAGGATGGAAAACTTTGGTTCCGCAAAGTAAAAAATGTTCCGCAAAAAATTTCGTGTGAAAAAAAATTTAATTTCTTAAAAAAAAAAATTTTCCGCAAAAAAATTTTCAGTTCGGGCCCCCCGAAAAAAATTTCTATATACGCCCCTGATCGATACTATTATAAATTTAATAATATGTAAAAAAATTAAAACCCTAATGGCCTCTGCAGCCGAAAAAGGGGTAATTAAATAAAAAAAAAAAAAAAAAAATATTTTATATTAAAGAATTTCAAAGAATTCAAGAAAGAATATTAAAGAAGCTAAGATTTTATATTAAAAATAAAATTTTCAAGAAAAATATTTTTCTCAAAACTCAGGGGGGAGGGTAATTACTCCATTTATTCACCCCGCCCCCCCTCTTGTATCCGCCCTGCATTGAATAAGTTGGAGCATGTTGGATCTTTAATTTTCATCTTCTTTTTAAGAATTCCATCATTAGTGAATTTTTTTTTTTTTTTAATTGAGGTCCCACCGCCACCCGGACTTGCAAGTTTTTTTTTTTTTTTTTGTATCAAATGATCTTTTTTATTTTTATATAGAATTGTTTTACAGGAAAAAAAATGAAGTGCAATCGTATAATAAAATGTCTTTTAATTTTTTTTTTTTTTTAATGCATTTAAAATAAGAATTTTATTTTCAAAAATCTTCATGGAAATAAAGTCAAAGAGCTTCTTAAAACCATGGAATTTTATTTTATTTTTATTTTTTTCGGCATCTGAGGCCATTACTCATGGAATTTTATGATGATAGAATGCATCTCCCTCATGAGCATTGGTATTTATTTATATCAATAATATAATTCAGAAAAATATTTATTTATAGGACAATGAATTGTAGTGAAAATTTATTTAAACTTTTTTTTTATTTAAGGACTTTTTCAGCATCGAAAGCCTCTAATTTAAATTTTTAGTTATTTTATTCAATAAAAATAAAGTTAATTTTTTATTATTATTATTATTTTTTTTTCTCTCTAACTTGCAATTCCACCTCAATTTTCATTTTCTCGTATACAAAGTGTATATAGAGAAAGAATTGTAATCTAATTGTAATCTTTTGATCAAGTTTTAGAATTTAAACTTTACTCTCAAGGTATGTAGAGAAGAGTGGAAATTTTTTTTTTTTTTAATTAAAGACTCATTTTTTCACTAAACGTTTTTTGTTATTAAAGATAGCCTAGATTTACTTTTGAGCAAAAGTTTTGCCATTTATAATTGCTAAAAAAATAATAATCCCTGGGTTTAAAAAAAAATAAAATAAATATTACAATTACATTTCGAGCAATTTTTTAAATATTCTCTTCATTTAGTTCGTAATTTTATCAATATATACCTATTTGGTGGAGGTTGTTTTTATGCCCCCCCCCTCCCCGGCTCTAGCCAAAAGGGCAAAATAAAAAAAAATAATTCAGAAAAAATTTTATGAAACAATCGATTGTAATGAAAAAAATTTAATTTTTTTTTTTTTTACTATCTAGGTTATCAATTTCATTCTAATATAAAATGTATTATATGAATAAAATTTAATTTCAACTTGCAAGTCCACCTCAATTTTTATTTTCTCGCATACAAAGTGTATATTGAGAAAGAATTTCGATCAAGTATTAGAATTGAAACTTTACTTTCAAGATATCGTATTTAGAATAGGAAATTTCTACTTTATTTTTTTAAAGGCCCATTTTTTTTCTCTAAAGATAATTTTTTCAAAGATTTTTTAAAATTTATTATCGATCAAATTGACCATTTTTAATTTAAATGTTAAAAACAATTTTTTTTTAGATATTTTTCACCTTTTCTTATCATTTAGTTCCTGATTTTATCAATTTATTTCCAAACACAAGATATCTTAGAATATTTATTAATATTGTTTTAATATAGTATTGATTTAGTTTGTTTTTATATTATTATTTAAATATTTTTTAAGCCCAATCACCCCTGGCCAAAAGGGCAAAATGAAAAAAAAAAAAAAAAAATATTTTAGAAAAAAAATTTATTTAGACTTTTTTTTTAATATTTGTGTTATCAATTTCATTTATTTGATTCTATAGATAAAAATAATAAAATTATATATATTATATTAAATTTAACTTTTTTTCCTCTAACTTGCAGGTCCACCTCAATTTTCATTTTCTCGTATACAAAGAGTATATATAGAGAAAGAATTGTAATCTTTTGATCAAGTTTGAGAAATTATATTTTTGTCTCAGGATATATAAAATGGTCCAAATTTGAATTTCTACTTCATTTTTTTTTTTTTTTTTTTTTTTTTGTTTTAAATTAAAGGCTCATTTTTTTCTCTAAACATATTTTTTATTTTTATTAAAGATCCATTTTTTTTAATTTATTATCGAACAAATTGACCATTTATAAATATTTAAAAAATTTGCCCCGCCTTTTATATTGAAAATAAAATCAAGTCTCAGGCCAATAGCCGCCAAGAATTAAAAAAAAATAATGAAATTGTATTTTTTGAGTTATTTTTTCATCTTTTCTTATCGTTTAGCTTTAACTTGATATTTTTATAGCACACGATACCTTAGAGAGAGCCTAAGATCTTCTTTACAAAATTTTATATTATGTTATTACAACTTTTCGAATATGATATTTCTCCGAAGTGCTTGAGCATGAACATTTATTTATTTATTTTCGGGTATATTCACCAAATTGAATGCAAAATCGGATTATTATCGTATAATTAATTTCGTTTAAAAGAAAATTCGCCAGTTTTTTTTTTTTTTTTTTTTTTAAGATTATTATTTCGTTTTTCAATTTCTCTAGCATTTATCGCTCGATATCATTCATATTTTGTATAAATTGAATATTCATTAGAGACGCAATAATTTCAAGTTGAATTCTTATCAATTAAAAGGAATCGATTGGAAATTAAGAATCCTCTTTGCTTGTTTTATTTTTATTTTTTTCTTTATTTAACGTCTGAACGGAATGGCTTCTATGCTCGTAATAATAATTTCTGGGTTCGTAGAATTATAAATTTATATTCTTAGGGAAACGTAAAAATTTTTTCCCTTTTTAAATAGAGCTTAAAAATTCCCTCTCCCCTAATAAAAAGGCAAAAATAATATCTCTCTTGGGAAGAAGGTTGCCTAACTAACAGGCGCTCTTGATCTGTGGCGCTCCTCGTGTCTAATTGGTGAACTTGCATATAATAAATGTAGGTGTTCTTTCTTGATCTCTATTCAGGGGCGTATATAGAAATTCTTTTCGGAGAAGGAAGCTTGAACTCATTTTTAAATACCCCCACCTCCCATAGATAAAAATATTTTTAAAATACCGGATATACCACATGTCCGAGGCGCCCGGGCCTTCCTCAAAGACAAATTTTTTCTGATTTTACCCGAGCCAGGGGGCCCGACCCTCTCAAAGACAAAGGTTTTATTAAAAAATTACTTATATATTAATATTTCATTTTTTTTTTTTTTATTTTCTTTTATTTAAGCTTATGCGGCACACTTTTTCAAACAAAAATATAGATAGATTTTGGCGATATACCCGTATATATGTATAGAGATTTGAAAAATTTCGGGGGGCCTCCTCGCCCGTCTCTAGTAGCTGGATTTTATAACGAGAACAAAAAATGATTAACTCCAGGTTAAAATGGGAACTTATTTAGGCTTCACTAAGTATTAAACGTATTACCTATTTATTTTTAGACAGAGATTTTTAGATTTTTAATATACTAAAAATTTCCTTTAAGGGGATTCTTTTGATAAATATTTCATTTTTATAAATATCTCACCTCCGTCCGAACTAAAAGTTCTCTTCAAGATTTGATTCTTATTTCATATGAATATAATGTAAATATTTATTTTTTATTACAAAGTATTTTTTTTTAAACACCCATGAAAATAATAAATAATTCAAAGACTCAAATAAAATATTTTTGGAATTTAACCTCGTGTTATTCATTTATCTATAAATAGATGAGAATTTAATTAAATTTATAAATAAATAATTCACATATTCTCGTTCTTTAAGGGAGTTCAGGAGGTAGGTGTTACGCATGTTTTTCCCGGTAAGATGGCGTTGTGTGTCATTAAAAGTATGCCCAAAAAATCAAGTAATTCAAAAATTTGCCAAGAGATGTCAAAATGGTAGCTAATAATATTTAATGCATTTGGTTGATTTTCATTGATCTTTTAACAATAAATACTTTATAAATTTTTCATTTCACGTTGGAACGTCCCATGCTGTGTATAGAGACAAAGCACCTATAAGAAATATGTCTTTACTATGTAATCAGCATAACATTGAAGCGATGTATAAGCTATAATAAATTTATTAAATCATTAAATAGAGAATTTAAGCCCATTTAGAGAATTTTTTTGTATAGCCTATTATTTTTAATTTTTTGCAAAATTTTATTTAATTTTATTTTTATAACTATATTTTATAGTTTATTTTTGTTAGTTATTTCAAAGTTTTATCCTAACAATGTTATTGTTAAGTTTTTTGTATTTTATTTTTGTTATCTATTGCAAAATTCTATTTTATTTTTACAACCATTTTGTTATCATATATTTCATGGTTTATCCTTGTTATTTATTGCGAAATTTTATTATTTTTACAACCTTGTTTTTGAATCTTTTATAGTCTATTATTGTAGTATGTTTGATTGTTATATCTTATTGTGCTGTCGTGCTTTGTCTCTTGGAAAGTTATGTCGCTTCTATGTTATGTTAAAAGAAAAACCCATGTAATTGAACCGAACGTCTGTATGGGGTTAATGATTATAATTATAATAATAATAGGGTGATCGGCTGTTAGACAAGCCTGCCATCTATTGCAAGAGTGCTGAACTATTTAACACATAATTTTTAAATATATCTACCAATCTTATTTTAAAATTTTATTAATTAATATGTGATTAATAATGACAATAAATTCACTTTTAAATTTTAAAAAAATTTAAGATTATTGGGACAGATTGTTTTTTTTTTTTTGTATTTGCTTACTTATAATAGTCTAGTTTTTTTTTTAAGCACGTTTAGACGCCGCCCCTACACCCCCTTAAGTTTTATTATTAAATTTTAATAATATTAATAGATGTTTTGGATCAAATCGCTATCCGCATGATTTAAAATTTAGTTTTAGCGCTTTTCTTTTGTCAAAATAACTCTCCAAGTTTGTTCTTTCAAACATCAAATATTTTTCTTTAAAAAACCATATTTTTTAGAATTTTTATTTTCTAGTAATATTTTAAATAAATTCATAATAATTATTTAAATATCCCACATTTCTCTCCATTTTTAAATTTTAGAGCATATTTTTTTTTAAATATATAATTTCCTTAAATGTTAATTTCAAAGGGAGGCTTTTCATTTATTTAGATCACCGAGCAGGCAAGCAACAAGGAATGCTTAAATGGAAGCCTGTGAAATATTCCTTCTTTGATCTCCCTAAAGCTCCCTTCAATCGTTATTTCCGTAACTCATATTAATTTTAGTAACAATGCAAAATCAATCCAGGAATTCATTTATTATGAAATGAAAGAAAAGTTGAGGTTAATTTTAATTTATTCAACTGAATATGCTATTTTTCCATCAGTCATGGTGCTGCTAATAAAAAAGGCTTTATTATCCTATTAAATATTTCAAATATTAAAAAAAAAATCATTGATTTCACCGAGGGATAAAAATAAAATTCGCTTTTATTAAATTTCCCCCCACCTCTATATAAATCTCTACGACATTTTAATAAATTCTGCATTATTGAGGAATTTTTTAATCAATGGTCTTGCTATTTTTTATTTTGTTTTTTATCGATATTTGTCAGGGAATAATCTATTTGATATTTGAGGGGCAACGAGAGCGAAAGTGTTACGCATGTTTTACCCGATAAGAGGGCGTTGTGTGTCATAAAAAGTATGCCTAAAAATCAAGTAATTCAAAAATTTGCCAAGAGATGTCAGAATGGTAGCTAATAATATTTAATGCATTTGGTTGATTTTCATTGATCTTTTAACAATGAATACTTTATAAATGTTATTATATATTATGTATCTTTTATAAAAGCATAAAAATATATAAATATAGGTCAGATATAGGCTAATACTATATCGGCTGTTAGACTAGCCTACCATCTATTGCAAGAATGCTGAACTAATTTGACAGTTGATTTTTAAATAAATCATCTAAGCTTATTTTAAAAATTTCTTAATTAATATGTGATTAATAATAACAATAAATTCATTTTTAAATTTTAAAAAAATTAAAGATTATTGGGACAGATTGTTTTTTTGTATTTGCTTAATAACAAAAAAATTAATTACGATAATTTTTTAATAAGTCATTAAAAAAATTATAGCTCGATGTTCAAATAATCTCTTATGAATTTAATTCATTTAAAAAATAAAAACCGCATTGAAAAATTCCTTATAATAGTCTAGTTTTTTTTTTTAAGTACGTTTAGACGTCGCTCCTGAACCCCCTTAACTATTTCCATCTATCCTATTGTGATGTGATTATCGAGTATCTATATTTTTTGTTTATCATAAAATAGTATATACTCAAGAAGTAATAACACTTATGCCAGAGTGTTTTGAAATATGAAATTATTTATGTTTTATTCATGTTAATAAGAGCCTTATTAGCTCTACATCGGTTTAGGAAAAATATTTTTTCTAACGTATTCAAATACGTGGTGTTAAGATTTTAATAATACATAAAAAATTATTATTACTATTTATTTTTCACGATATTCTTTGAAAAATATTGAAAATGATAAATTCTTTAATAACATAAAAATTTTTTTTTTTAAATAAATCTCCCTCCTCCACCCGAACTTTAAAGTTCTCTTCAAAATTTGTTGAATTTTTTTCCCCATTTGTGAGAATTGTATGAATCGAGGTAATATGATTTAATTTAGTTAGATTAAGATTAAATGAATGCAAAATGGGATCAGAGTTAAATATTTTAATCGTTTTTATAAATTTTTAGTTCATTTATCAATTTTTTTAAAATTTATAACTTTATGGAACATTTAGGGGATGTTTTCAAAATATGTTTGAATTTTTAAAGTGGAACTTTTATTTGATGGCCTCACATTTTTTCGCTCTTCTATCAGCATGTCGCGTTACAAGCCATGACGTCACAAGCCGTAACGACAAATATTGCAAAGTTGAAATTTAATGTATATGACGAATTATAAAAAATAATTGTGAGATTTAATTATTCAATTTTTAAATTGATAAAATATAATTTTTAAAATAATTTAAAATGATTCAAATCTTCAATTGTTAAATAAATATTGTTCTCAGTTTTTAACATGCCTCTATTGATTTCCCATTTCCAATTATTAAGTTAAGATTAAAAACGCGATTTTAATACCATTAATTGAATAATTTTCTGAAAATTTTCAGTTTAACGCCTACGATCCGAAAAAGTTACACTTGCATCGTGGTTTCATAAAACCACACAGTGATTTTGTTTTTACTGTTTTTTCACCAACTCGCTTCTTAATTTTATGAACTCATTGGACGATTTAAGAGATTTCTTTTCAAGTTTCATATTGCCAGATTATTTCTTGAATTTCATTTATTAATTTTAGGGGCATTTGAATAAATTTTATTTTGTTTTATATTGTGGTGTGATTATCGAGTATCTATATTTTTTGATTAATATACCCAAGAAGTAAAGTAATAATAACTCCTATACCCGAGTGTTTTGGAATATAAATTTCTTACGTATTAATCCTATCAATATGCAGTTGCCTAATTATCTACTCTGCCACTATTTTAACAAAATATTTTGTAGAATAAATTATTTTTTTTTTTTTTTAGTAAATATTCCTCCTCCACCCGAACTTTACAGTTCTCTACAAAATTTGATTGACTTTATTTTTTTGTTTTTACTTAAGTAGGGGGTACCATTTGTGATAATTGTATCAACCGAGGTATTTAGTAACATGATTTGAATTATAACTTTTAGAAATATTTAAGTTTATCCTAAAAAAGATTTCATATTTCTTTTAATTCAATTTTATGGGACAAATTTTTTTTTTTTACTCATTTTTCAACAACTCGCTTCTAAATTTTATGCTTATTGGCAGATTTTTTTTTTTCAAGTTTTATAAATAAAATATAGCAAGGTTATTTTTTTTTTTTTGTACCTTATTTATTTATTTAGAGGGTCATTTGAATAAATTTTATTTTTTTTTTTTTACGGTTTAATCTTTTTGATATTTAACTACTATATTTTGGTTTGATTATCGCATATCTATTTTATTTATTGCATTTTTGACTAATTTTTTTTTCCTAACCTGTCAAAAGTGACAGTTTGAATTTTTTTTTTTTTTTTTTTTTTTTTCAAGTTTTCAAGCTCTATTTTGAGGAGCTATTTTTCAATATCTTCACACACTAGGGATTTCCAATTTAATAAAACACCTTTTAAGTCTTGCCTATTTGTATATTTTGTAAAAATTTTTAGCCCAATGGCAGTTGGCTAGACGGGCAGAATAAAAAAAAAAAAAAAAAAAAAGTCTTGCCTATTAAATTTTTTCTAAAGGAAAATTTATTACATTACATAAATGTATGTAATAAATGTATTTGGGATGATCAGAAATTAATTTTATTACCTTTTTTTTCTATTCTTTTAATAACAAAGTTTGGAAAATTGTTTAGATTTGTTATATTCGAAATTTTAATAAAATTCAGTTTTTTTTTTAATTATTATTATTCTTATTATTATATCAAAAGTATAGGCCCTATCTAATCTAATCTATCTATCTATCTAATCTAAACTAATCTAATACTATTAAACGAGCAATCTATGTTTGTGTGCAAGAACATCGGTTCTCGAAAACGGCTCTGATTTTTTTCAAATTTTAAATATATGTAACAACGTCTACACATTGGCCGCCATTGGGCTGACTGGCTCCTCCTGTTGACTGGCCGGTCTCCGTGTTAACCTCTCTGACTTTACTCTGACTCTCGGTTGGAGTACTCCCACGTTTTTTCAATTCCATTCCATTCTCACTTATATACCAGTGGTATTCATCTCAAGATAACACTTGCATTTCAACCTTCAATTTGTTTTCTTCAACTCTTTTTATAATTTCATTTTAAATTCACTTTATTCAAGTTTACAACCTTTTTATATTTAATTGTGTGTGTTAATTAATAAATTTCATTAAAGTTACAAAACCGAATTTTATTTGATGAGAGAAGAACCTCAACCCCTTACATATATACTATCTTCGGTACGAAAATGAAATTACGCTAGGTCTCAATTTTAGGAAAATTCGGGTACTAGTACTTTACTGGTGTACTTTTTTAGTTTTTCCAATTTTCTCAAAATTTCCTATGGCAATTTATTTCAGATTTTAAATATTAACATATAAGATTACTATTACCGGTAAATAAAAGGAATTAATCTCGTTTTTGGAAGATTTCGAGTACTAGTACTTTACTGATGTACTTTTTTAGTTTTTCCAATTTTCTCAATGATTCGCTCTGATTTATTTCAAATTTTAAATACCATTGCAAAATTAAGCTAGGTTTTGTCTTTGAGATACTCCGACTTGTTTCTGAGGTCTAATACTTTTTTAGGTTTTTCTTATTTTACAAAAAAAAAAAAAAATAAAAAAAACAGAGCTCCAGCTCGGTCATCCCGGCACTTTGCCTAAAAAGGGGAATATTATGTAGAAAATATTTTAATTGCTCTACGCATTTCTTTTTTAAAAGAATATAAAAAATTTTGTTGGGTTTTGTTCTAAGCCTTATACTTTATGAGTCAATAGTTTGTAAATCTAGTCTATGATTTTTTTTTTTTTTTATCCAATACCATATTTTTTTTTTGCGAGGGGGAATTTTAATATATTACACTATGACTTTTTAATTTTATCAACTACCTTTGGTCTTTAATATGCCTATTATACTCTTTTTATAGGAAAATTTAACACAACGATTGGAATGATTAGAAATTAATTTTCTTTTTTTTTTTTTCAAACCTGTCTAAATATAAAACTTAAATGATTATTTTTCAAATTAGTCTACAAAAAACTATGCATTATGAATTTTATTTTAACACACTTGACTTTTTATTAGCGAATTAATCTATCAATTTCATTTCAGAGGGAACGTTTATTTGAAAATTTTAATAATATTCAAATTATTTTTTTTCTATCAAAAGTATTGTACGATATTTGTAGTAATAATAACACCTATACCCGAGTGTTTTGGATTATTAAATTATTTACGTATTAGTCCTATCAATATGCAGTGGCCTAATTATCTACTCTGCCACTATTTTGACAAAAAATTTTCTCAAAGTTTTTTTTTTAGTAAATATCCCTCCTCCACCCGAACTTCAGAGTTCTCTACAAAATTTGATTGACTTTATTTTTTTTTTTTTATTCAAGTAGGGGGGTACCATTTGTGATAATTGTATCAACCGAGGTATTTAGTAACATGATTTGATTTATAACTTTTAGAAATATTCAAGTTTATCCTCAAAAAGATTCGATATTTCTTTTAATTCAATTTTATGGGACAAATTTTTTTTTTTTTTCACACATTTTTTTTTTTTTTCACCAACTCGCTTCAAAATTTTATGCGATTCATTGGGAGATTTTTTTTTCCAAGTTTATAAATTAAATACAGCTAGATTTTTTTTTTTTTTGTAACTTATTTATTTATTTAGAGGGTCATTTGAATAAATATTATTTTTTTTTTCCGGATTAATCTTTTTGATATTTATGTACCACTATTTTCGCGTGTGATTAATCTTGCATATTTCTATTTTATTTATTGCCATTTTTGATTTTTTTTTTTTTCCAAGTTTTTAAGCTCTATTTTGAGGGGCTATTTTTCATAAATATCTTCCAGGTATTCACGCACTAGGGATTTCCAATTTAATAAAACACCTTTTAGGTCTTGCCCATTAAATTCTTTTCTAAAGGAAAATTTATTACATTAGATTCATCTATTTGGGATGATCAGAAATTAATTTTATTACCTTTTTTTGCTATTCTTTTAATAACACAGTTTGGAAAATTGTTTAGATTTGTTTTATTCGAAATTTTAATAATATTTAGTTTTTTTTAATTCTTATTATATCAAAAGTATATTTAGCCTAATAAGAGGAATATTATGTAGAAGATATTTAAATTGCTCTACTCATTTTTTTTTTTTTTAATATTTTGTAGTTTTTGTTCTAAGCCTTTTATTATACTTTATGGGTCAACAGTTTGTAAATTTAGTCTGATTTTTTTTTTTATCCAATACCATATTTATTCATAATTTTTACGGATACCTTTGAAATGTTCAACAATTTTATCAATAGTTTATACGAGGGGGAAAATTTTCAATTCAATTCGAAATGATAAATTTTCTGTTATTTCAAAGTTCTTTTTTTGTTTTCAATCGTTTTATCTTTAAATTTTTAAAATATCTACCATATTGAATGATTAAGTTTGTGATTTGGCATTTATTTCTAACCGAGTTGTAAATGCAACTTATTTATTTTTTGTTTGCGAGGGGGAATTTTAATATTATATATTACACTATGACTTTTTAGTTTTATCAACTACCTTTGGTCTTTGATATGCCTATTATATTCTTTTGTAAAGGAAAATTTAACACAACGATTTGGAATGATTAGAAATTAATTTTTTTTTTTTTTCAAACCTGTCTAAATGTAAAACTGTTGAATGATTATTTTTCAAATTAGTCTACAAATCACTATGCATTATGAATTTTATTTTAACACACTGACTTTTTATTAGCGAATTAATTTATTAATTTCATTTCAGAGGGGATGTTTTATTGAAAATTTTAATAATATTCAAAGTTATTTTTTTCTATCAAAAGAATTGTATGTTTATCCTAATAAGGGGAATATTAGAAGATATTTTCAATCTACTATTAATCAACCCTTTTCTTTTTTAAAAGAATTCCATACGCGAAAATCAATTTTCTAATTTCTTTGCATGTTTAATTCTAGCAATATTTTGTTTTAAAAAC
Source organism: Euborellia annulipes (assembly GCA_023213315.1). NCBI lineage: Eukaryota > Metazoa > Arthropoda > Insecta > Dermaptera > Anisolabididae > Euborellia > Euborellia annulipes. Next base: position 10,427 of record JAKCPI010021809.1, on the reverse strand, counting down.
ACTTTTTCACTATGTGATACTAGATTTAATATATCTCGAGGGGTTTTTGTTTCTAACCTTTAAATGTGAAAAGTTTAAAAATTTATTTAATACATTTTTCTTAGCCATTAGTATATTTTTTCAACTAACTTAAATACTTTTTTTCTTAACTCAATCATCAATTTTAAACTTAAAAATTTATAATTATTATATTTTGTTCCTTGGTCAACAGTTTGTAAATTTGGTCTAGCTTATTTTTTAATTACTCTACTATAAAATAAGTTTTTCTAAAATCTACTATAGAGTATAAATTTTTTTTAAATTTTATTTTCCTATTTCTTAATATTTTTTTTCCCCCCTTTTCGGTCAATTTCACGATTTCATCAACGTATATAAGGCAATTAGTATTGAATGATTTACAGTAGTTTGGAACTTGGCGTTTACTTCTTTTATATTTCTAACCGAGGTATAAATTATACCTTGCACCTTATTGTTATTTTTGCGTGGGAGAATTTTAATATATTACACTGTTCTTTAAAAAAAAAAAATTTACCACATCTATTTGGCATGATTAGAAATTAATTTCTTTTCTACCCTTCTAATTTTATAGGAAACAGTAAGAAAATTCGTTTAATGATTATTTTTCAAATAAAAGTACTAATCACTCTCTTTTTTCCGAATACCTATGCATTATGATATTTCTTTTGAACAATACCATACTGATTTTTAAGAACGAATTCATTTGTCAATGTCATTTTTTTTTTTTTTTTTTTTTACCCTTCCCCCCCCCCCCCCCCCCCCCCCCCCCACACACACCCAAAAAGTTTTAAAAAACGCCGGGCCCCCCCGGGGGGCCCCCCCCCCCCCCGGGGCCTGAAAGGGGATGTTTTGTTTTCTTCGATAATTCAAAGTTTTTCTTTTTTTGTTTTATATCAAAATTATTTTTAGCCAAATAAGGGGAATATTATTAAGATGTTTAAGTGTAAACAGATTTTAAAAGTTTATTTGCAATGAGATTATTTTGCTTTGTACTCTTATCAAAATAATTGTCAAAATTTTTTAAAATATCTCTATAAACCCATACAATATGAATTTTGAGAAATTTTAATTTCTAGATTATTATTTATTAGATATTTAGGGTATCATCAAGATAATATTTATTTAAAAATTTATATTTTTCCCTCCTCCACCCGAACTTTCAAACCGTTCACAGCAATATTTTTGAAATTATCTTTAGATTTTACCGAATCCATTTGTATAATATGAAATATTTTTCTTTCGTATTCATAATTAAGAATTTAGGATTTTCATACGCAATAATAAATGTATCTTTCTAATATGAATAAAAGTTTTTTATATTTTGTGTTTTGTTCCTAAATCTTCTATTTTATGAGTCGATAGTTTGTTAATATGTGTATAATTACGTTTTTTTTTTTTTTTATTTAAACCCATTTTCATTATTTCATTTTTACAAAACCTTTCAAATGTCAATAATTTCATCCGAAGGGGAAATAAGTTTTTTTTTTTCTATTTTCTTTTTTTTAGTCGACATTTCTGTTATTTCAAAATTCAAAAAAATTTTCTTGATTTTCAATCTCTGTTTTTACCAATTTTTTATATGTATACCAGATTTCATTTACTCTACTTTAAAATAAATATCTATAATATCTACCATATATAGTCTAAAATCTTGATGCTATTATTTCAAAATTATATTTATTTTTCCATTTATTAATATTTTTTTCCATTGGGGATAATTTCACGATTAATTTTGGAACTTAGCATTTATTTATTTTATATTTCTCTAACAGAGTTATAAATTATTCCTTGCATCTTATTTTAAGTTCTTTTCTAGAGAGAATATCACTGTCTTTTCAATTTAATCGATCAGCTTTTAGTCTTTAATATAGCTTTTTAAAAGGAAAAAATTTAATACATCTATTTGGCATGATTAGAAATTAATTTCTTTTTTCTACTCTTCTAATTTTATAGGTCAAATCTCAAAAGTAGGAAAATTTGTTTAATGATTATTTTTCAAATACGACTACAAATCATTCATTTTTCCGAATACCTACGCATTATGATATTGCTTTTTAACATGTCTGATTTTTTAGGAATGAATTCATTTAACAATTTCATTTCAGAGGGGACGTTTTATGTTTTATTTGAAATCATAATATTCTTGAGTTTTTCTTTTTTTGTTTTATATCAAAAGTATATATAGCATAATAAGGGGAAGATTATAAAGATATTTCAATTGCTCTACCCATTTCTTTTTTCTTTTTTAAGCCTGTGATTTTCATATACAAAAATAAATGTTATAAAGGTTTTTTTTATATATACATATTTTGGGATTTTTTTCAAGTCATATGGATCAAGAGTTTGTAAATTGGTGTATGTTTTATAAAACACATTAAGTTTTAAAAATACTTTTGAAGTTTTCAATAGTTTCATTAATAGGAAGTGAGATCAAGTTTTTTTCATTTTTCAATTTTATTCGAAATCATAATTCGATATTATATATTATTTCAAAATTTAATTTTTTTTTTTTTTTTTTTTTCGTTTTCAAGCGTTTTTTGTTTTTTTTATTTCTAAATATATTTTATCTCCATTGGGGGCGGGGGGGGGGCGTTTCAAAATTCAAACAACGATTATTGTTAATTTAATAGAGAAACTCGTTTGTTTTCCATCAAATTTTCATAATTTCATCATTTTAATGTAATTAGTATTGAATGATTAATTTCCAACTCGCAATTTATCTCAGACATATTTGCTTTTATATTTCCAACAGACTTGTTACATCTTATTATTTTTTGCAAGGGTATAATCGACTTCCTTTAGTCTTTAATATGCCTATTAAATTATTTTCTAAAGGAAAACTTTATACATTTGTTCAGAAATCTTTTTCTCATTTTTTGTTCAAATGTACTTATTAATCAATTTAATGATTATTTTTCAAATTAGTCTACAAATCGCTACGCATTATGAATTTTTTCAACCAACTGACTTTTTAGCAGCGAATTCATTTAATAGTTTCAATTCAGAGGGACATTTTATGTTTTATTCGAATTCATATTTAGATGTACCTTTTTTCTAGCCTTTAAATGGGAAAAGTTTAAAAATTTATTTAAGGTTGTTCGAACGTACCCCGTAAGTCATAATAGAATCTAATTTTTTTTTTATTAAAATGAAAAATTTGAATGCATAAATTCATTATTATAATTTAGTCGTGACCTATCATAGTTTATAATTGTATTAAGTTAATAATTTAATTACCAAAAATAATAAATGAATGACTTTGACTCAAGTATTTCTTTGCATAATATAGATCTAACAACATACGCATTTGACAGCTGATTATGTTGATCTTGTATAATGTTCTGTTGTATTTTATTTATAATATTACAATGAGTAATGCAAATCAGTTTAGACACAATGGGCGATTTGAGAAAAAAATATCGTAAAATGAAAAAAAAGTGAGTGAAAGCGAATTATTTTATGCGACGTTGCCGGGCTGGTCTGAGTCACGTGACTTACTTATTTTTTAAATATGAATGACTGTCATTTTCGGGAATTTTTTGACTTTCATGTTAAAATATCTTTAAAAGCCCTCAGCAGAAACTTTTGATTTTGTGTTTAACGTATTCCTCGGAAGTGAATTGATAAAATGTAAGTTTTTTGTTTTTGTATCATATTGCAGAGGTGGCTATATAATTCGATATGTGTGCGTTTCGTCGATATTCGCCATAGACTACATGTTAAATTTCAATTTTTTAAAAATTAATTGCACGATAACTCTGCGTCAGATCTGCTTCAAAATTTTATTTTATACGTATGTGATAGGGATTAATAACATATTAAAAAATTAGCTTTTAATCTAATAAAGTGCTTTAATGTCCGAACAACCCTTCTCTTAGCATTAATGCTCTAATTAGATTCTAATTAGAACCTTTTTTTTCAACTACCGGCTTTAAGTCTTGTGATCCATCAATTGTAAAATTAAAAAAATATTTTTATTTATTATATAGGCCTATTTTGAGTTTTTTTTCCGCATCTTGTATTTTGTACGTCAACATTTGTAAATTTTGAGACGATTTAATTTACGAATATTTTTATATTATTCAATTTAAAGTTAAATAATTTTCTTTTTGACTTTCAAGGGTTATTTCTTTCAATTTTTCAAATGACCATATTGCATTTACTCTACTTTAAAAAATAAGTATTTCTAAAAACCTTAATCCAATTTTTCTAAAATTTAAATTAACATTTTTCAAAATATAACTTTTATTAATATTCTAAATATTTTTTTCTCCATTGGGGACAATTTCACGATTTCATCATTGAATGATTTTTTGGAACTTGGCATTTATTTTTTTTTATATTTCTCTACCAGAGTTATAAATTATTCCTTGCATCTTATGTTAATTTCTTTTCGAGGTGGAATTTTAATATATAACAATGTCTCTTTTAATTTAATAGACTAACTTTAGTCTTTAATATACCTATTATATTCTTTTTTTTTAATAGAAAAATTTAATACATCTATTTGGCATGATTAGAAATTAATTTCTTTTTTCTACCTTTCTAATTTTAGAGGTCAAATGTAACAGTAGGAAAATTTGTTTAATGATTATTTTTCAAATAAGACTACAAATCACTCATTTTTCCGAATACCTATCTATGCAATATATTTCTTTTGAACAATACTGATTTTTTAAGAACGTATACATTTGTCAATGTCATTTGAGAGGGGAAGATTTATGTTTAAAGTCTAAACAGTAAGATAAGATTTTAATAGTTTATTTGCATTTAGATTTTGCTTTCAATTTTAATTTCTAGATTATTATTTATTAGGTATTTAGGTATCATCAAGATAATATTTATTTTAAATATTATATTTTTCTCTCCTCCACCCGAATTTTTAAATAAGTACACAGTAATATTTTTGAAATTATTTTTAGTTTTTACCGAATCCATTTTTTTTACTTTCTCTTACCTATGTATATATGTAATATATATAAGAGAGAAAGTATTGGATTCATGTCAAAAATTCGATGTCGAGATTTTGATGGATCTTCACGTTTTGAGGTCCCCTGAATCCAAAAAGTGGTTTTCGCGACATGGTCTGTGTGTGGGGGTGTGTGTCGTGGTCTGTGAACAAAATATCTCAAGAACGAAAAGAGCTAGGAAGTTGAAATTTTATATTTAAGTTAGGCACCCCCATGGGACGTGACACGAAGCTTTTGAACAAAATCGACCAAAAAGTACTAGTACTTTACTGATTCACTTTTTCAGTTTTTTTCGATTTTCTCAAAATTTGCTCCAACGATTTTTTTAAATTCATATATCAACTATTTTTTAGTTGCTCTTTAAAATGTATATTCTCATTTTGTGATTGAAATCTTCTGAAGACCACTTTACTCTTGTACTCCATAGAAAAGATAGGAGAAATGGTTGCCATGGTATCAAAATATAAATATTTTCCCATACTTATAAATTTTACATCTTGAATTCAATTGTACCCTACTGTCGGAAACTAAATACATGTCGACACAAAAAATCTGGTGTGACAAGCACAGTACACAACTTTTGATTACCGAAGGTAAGAGAGTTGTGTGCTGTGCGCCAGTCACACCAGATTTTTTAATATGAAATATTTTTGTTTCCTATTCTTAATTAAGAATTTATGATTTTCATACGCATTAATAAATGTATCTCTAATATGTATAAAAGTTTTTTTTTTAATTTTGGGGTTTGTTTCTAAGACATGTATTTTATGAGTCAATAGTTGTTAAATTTTGTGTATAATTATTATTTTTTTTTTAACCGTATTTTATATTTACATATACCATTGAATTGTTCACTAATTTCTTAAATAGTTTAGGAGTGGGGCATAAGTTTTTTTTTTTTTTTAATTTTCAAAATTTCTGATTATTCTAAATCATAATATTGTATTTTCTGTTATTTCAAAGCTCAGTAAATTATTTTGTTTACAAGAATTGTTTCCTTCATTTTTATATACTATATTGCATTTACTCTACTTTAAAACATAAGTATAAAACATTGATCCTATTTTTCTAAAATTTTATTTATTTTCCTATTTCTAAATCTTTTTTTTTCTCCATTGCGGGCAATATCACGATTTGATCTACGTATTTAAAGCAATTATTGTAGTATTGAAAAATTTCGTTTAGGACTTGGCATTTATTTCATTTATAATTCTAATCGATTTATAAATTATACCTTGCACCTTATTTTTATTGTTTTTTGGTTTGCTACGGCTCAAATTCATTTAACTGGGGACGTGTTATGTTTTTCATTCGAAATCATAGTAATATTCAAAGTTTTTTTTTTTATATAAGGGGATTATTATGTCTAAGATATTTCAATTGCTCTTAAAGAAGTGCCTGTGAATTCATACGCAAAAATACCTCTTTATTTTACGTTTTCTAAGCATTTTTTTCATTTTTGAACTTTTAGATTTTATAGTTTATTATCTTAGCATTAGTAAGTTTTTTCCGCCTACCGATTTTGATAAAGTTCTTTATTTCTTAATTCATTAATTCGATCAGTTCAACAATACAATATAAAAGGGGGAGAAAGTTTTTTTTTTCTATTTTATTCGATATTTCAAAGTTTAAACACTTTTTCCCCACATGGAGAAAGAAAGGGCCCCTTTGTTTATCTTCTCTCTGTTTCTTTCAATTTTTAAATGTATACCATATTGCAATTACTCTACTTTAAAATAAGTATCTCTAATGTCTATAGTTTAAAATCTTAATATTATTTTTGCAAAATTTTATTAATTTCCCTATTTCTTAATATTTTTTTTTGTTTTCTGGCCAAATAGAGATTTTGCCATTTTCGGGCATCCGAGGCCAATTTATTTAAAAAAAAAAAAATATTTTTTTTCTTCATTGGGGTCAATTTCAAAATTTCATTTACGTATATAAGGCAATTAGTATTGAATGATTTAGTTTGGGACTTGGCATTTATTTCTTAGTATTTTTAACTGAGGTATAAATTATAACGCATTTTATTTTAATATTTCTATTTTAATATATTACACTATGTCTTTTTAATTAAACACCTTTGGTCTTTAATATGCCTATTTTTGATATTTATCTATCCTATTTTGATGTGATTATCGATTATCTATATTTTTCTTTATAGTAAAACATATTATACCCAAGGAGTAATAATAACAAATATACCCGAGTGTTAAATTATTTACTTTTAATTCATATTAATATGCAGTAGCCTAATAATCTAATTTAGCTCTATCTTTATTTAGGGAAAATATTTTGTCCAACCATTCAAATCGTATATTTAGAATTTTATTAATACATACAAAATTCTTTTATAAAATAAATTGTTTTTTTTAGTAAATGTCCCTCCTCCACCCGAACTTTAGAAGTTCTCTTCAAAATTTGTTTGATTTTTTTTTTTAATTCACTTATATTTTACTAAAGTACCATTTGTGATAATTGTAGGTGGATTTAATACTTTTAGAAATATTTACGTTTTATCTTTGTTAAGCATGATTTGAAAAATCTTTTAATTTAATTTTATGGGACAAAATTTGTTTTTTTGTTTTTACTCATTTTTCACCAAACTTGCTTCTAAATTTTATTAATTCTTTCGACGTTTTGATTTTTTTTTTTTTTTTTTTTTTTATTTCCCTTATTTTTTCTTACTTTTAATAAAATATAGCGAGATTATTTCTTGTACTTCACTTATTTATTTGAATTGGGCATTTGAATAAATTTTATTTTCTTTTACTACGATATATTGCTGTGACCATATTTTTAGGATATAAAATCTTACAATTACTCTACCTTAAAATAACTATCTCTAATAACTATAGTTTAAAACTTTAATCCTATTTTTTCCCAAAATTTGATTCATTTTCCTATTTCTAAATATTTTTTCTCCATTGGGGATAATTTCACGATTTCATCATTAAATGATTAATTTTGGAACTTAGCATTTAGTTATTTTATATTTCTCTAACAGAGTTATAAACTATACCTTGCATCTTATTTCTTTTCGAGGGCAATCTTGTCAATTTAATCGATCATCTTTAGTCTTTAATATAGCTATTATATTCTTTTTTAAAGGAAAAAGTTAACATCATCTATTTGGAATGTTTAGAAATTAATTTCTTTTTCTACCCTCTTCATTTTATAGGTCAAATGTAACAGTAGGAAAATTTGTTTAAAGATTATCTTTTAAATTAGTCTACAAATCACTCTGCATTGTGAATTTCTTATTTTAATTTATTTATCAATTTCATTTCAAAAGGGGCGTTCTATGTTATATTCGAAATCATATTATAATAGTCTAATATTCAAAGTTGAGTACCGGTAATTTTCTTTTTTTATTTATTATTTTTGGGGTTTCACAAGCTTTGATTATTTTTATTATTAAGTATTTAAAACTATTTTCAATTTTTATGAATACCTTTGAAATATTCAATAATTTTTTCAATAGTTTATCCAAGGGAGAGAATTTTCAATTTTATTCGAAATCATAAAAGTTCCTATTGCAATTACTCTACTTCAAAACTGCCTCCAATACCTATAGCTTTAAGTCTTAATCCTATTCTTCTAAAATTTTATTTAATTTTTCTAAATCTTTTTTTTTTTTTTTTTTTTGTTGCATTTTCACGATTTCGTCTACGTATATAAGGCAATTATTGTACTATTAGATTGGAACTTAGTATTTATTTCTTTATATTAATATTTTTAACCGAGTTTTTTCTGCGAGGGGAAATTTTAATAACAATAGAATATATTACACATTAGATAAACTATGACTTTCAAATTTCGGCCTTTTTAATGTCTAAAAAAGTTTAATTCTATAAATTTTCTTTTCTAAATGTTTATTATGTGATATAAGATTTAATATATTTCGAGATTTTTTTTCTAACCTTTAATTTTTATCTATCAAATAGCGATAAGTTTAAAAATTCATTAAATTTCCTACTATGTTGTTTTTCCGCCTACTGATTTCGAAAAGTTCTTTATTTTTTCTTAATTCATTCATCAATGTTAAAATAAAAAATTGATTTTATATTTTTGACTTTTTGGGGGTTTTTGATCCAAGCCTTGTATTTTATGGGCTAACAGTTTGTAATTTTGGAGTTTATTTTTTTTATATTTAAAACCATATTTCATTTCTATGAATTCGATAATTAAGTTATTTTTCTATTTTATTCAATATATTTCAAAGTTCAATCAATTTTTGTTTGTTTTCAATCGCTGTTTCTTTCAATTTTTTAAATATATACAATATTGCTATTACTTTACTTTCAGCATTTCCAATTATTAAGTTAAGATTAAAAACGCGATTTTAGTACCCTTAATTGAATAATTTTCTGAAAATTTTCAGTTAAACGGCTACGGGCCGAAAAAAAGTTTCACTTGCATCGTGGTTTCATAAAAACACACAATGATTTTATATTCTAGCTCGACTTTGGACCATAGCACAGTGGTAGAGTATCCGCCTCAAGTGCTAGATTATATTTCGAGGGCTAATTAGGATAGAATAAAGACATGCGCCTTGAATTCTGATTCTAAAGAGAGATAGATTAAATTGTTTCATCTGTCAAAGTTCGTCAGCATATTTCTTTTTCATTTCATAATTATTTGTCAATCATATTTTTCATTCGATTACATAAAATTATATTTAACGAATGTGTTTTGTCAAATCTGAATAGAGGTATTCATTGAATATTAATATCTTATTCAAATAAATAGATTTCTAAAATTATTTAAATAGTATTATATACAACAGGGGCGTATATAGAAATTTTTGTTTTTTGTAAAGAATTTTTAAAATATCTGTGTGAATATGAATTTTATCAAGATTTAATTTCTAGGTTATTATTTATTAGGACCAAACATTTAGGTATTATCAAGTTAAAATTTATTTTTAAAATTATATTTTTCCCTCCTCCACCCGAACTTTTATAAAAGTTCACAGCAATATTCTTTTTTATAATATTTAGAAATTATTTTTAGTTTTTACCGCATCCATTTGTATATTATGAAACATTTTTGTTTCGTATTCTTATTATTTTAAACTTGCAAGAATAGCAATAAATCAATATTTAAATATTCCTTGTTTTTTTATTTATTAATAATCGGCTTTTCACCATACCTTCTAATACGAAATAATGTAATTTTTTTTAATTATATCTAGATCGTGATATCTTTGAATTCATTAATCACATGATTGGGGGCTAATAGACAAAAAATAATTATTCTTAGTAAGTAATTTAAGGTCTTTAGGCTTTGCAATACGTTTAGAGTCCGGAGACGTTCAAAGGACGATATTATTTCGATCGTAAAGGACAAGAGAAGGAATATACGAATATTAAGAGCGAATTCATTTAATAATTTCATTTGACAGGGGACGTTTTATGTTTTAATTGAAATCATATT
>JAKCPI010021807.1:0-10182 GCA_023213315.1 Euborellia annulipes | reverse complement strand
TAATTTCTAAATATAATTTTGCGCACTTGTAGGGGGAAAGTTTAGGAAAAATACTCGGGTCTTCCCAAATTCCTAAATGGAGAGGCTCAAAAAGGCAAGAAAACGAAAGTCTGTCAAAAATGCGGGCGCCGGCGTCAGTCGTGCGCTCAAGCCTTTATTATCACCCTTTATTATAATGCATGACTTTAAAAAAAAGATAAAATTTATCCACCGAATGCGCAAATACGATAAAATGATTATCTATATTGCTCTTTATCAAAGTTATTAAACATAAATAGTCTTCTGGTATATATAAAAGTAGGTCAGACAGAAATTTTTTGAAAAAGCCTCTCAGTACATTTGGCAACAGGGCATTTATTGAAGTGAGAATTTGGCAACAGGGCATCGAATTGAGAGAAACCCGCTACGTTTAGAACGCTGTCTAAATGACAATCCGATGTCAAACTTTCATTTCTAATTTAATTTAATCTTTAATTTATAAAAACAATTGAATTGAATGTTAAGTTCTATATAAAATGAAAAATGTCTTCAAATGAGAAATTTTCTAATCCTGAACCGTATCAATCTCTTAAGGTAAAATAAATATTTATTTTTATATATACACAATTTATATTCACATTTAGGTTAACAATTTATTTTCTTTTTTGTTTTAGAAAAATAAAGAAACTCATCAATTGAAATGTTTAAATATAGGAAATATTTGTTTCCTTTCTGGCTTTTTTGTAATTCTCTCTTTTGTAATTTATCATTTTGATTTAAAAAGTATGTCATTAGGTCAAACATTTCAAGAAGGAATAACAAATAATACTTTTTATAAACCAATATATGCCGTTCATGGGAAAAATGTAAGTATTGTTTTTAAAAACTCAACAATTACTTTCAATAATATTGTTTTAATTGTTGCATCAGTAAATAAATATAAGATGGTGTTTGTTTATTAATATAAGTGAATATAAACTTGTATAGAGTTATTAATTAGTATGATTTCATGTGACAAATTTGTTTTTTGATGTTTTCTTCTTTTTTTAATGATTTTTTTATATAGTTGAATGATACTCCAAGTGGAGATTCTGTGGAATTTATTAAAATCTTTGGTTTTTTCGATTGCTTCAAAACCAAAATATTTCAATTCAATTGAGAGATCATCGCATTGATATTTTCGATATAAAGAATCCTCTTCTTTCGACATGATAAAATAATATTTTATATAAGACGAAAATTTAGATTTTAATTTCTGGTACTAATAATTTGAATTGGCTTGTAAAAACAATTCCTTTTGTCAGATTCCTATTACAATTTCACGCTATCAAAATAAGTGCAATTTTCAAACTAATTTTTGTGACATTAAGATGCGCGTCTCAGAAAACCGTTAAAACACGATTGACTCGAGGCGGCAAGAGATGGCGTTAGTGTTCCCCATAGGAATACAAGGGACTTTTTCCATTTAATTCTAGACTTTCCAGCTAATTAATTAAGGGTAAAAAATTAATTATTCTTTAACACAATGATTACTAATTTAATTATCTACAACTTATAGAGCTCCTTTTTTTAAAATATCTTTTATTTAATGCGATTAATCTAAAAAAAAAATTTTTTTTTTGAAAATCAAAAAAGGGCTTCTATAAGTTGTAGATATTTTAAATAGCTTTAATTTAAAAAAAATTTGAGGTCGATAGCTTCAAAATTGTGGCCGCTGGAAAGTCCCAGAATTAGCACCCCGAGACGCGCACCTTAAGAAATGAATCTTCACGATGATACTTGGTGATTTTGAAAGAAAAAAATTGTCCTCTTTCCAATGGTAATCAAACGAACTTGATTGGAGAAAAAGATTTTTTACTTTCTCTTACCTCTATGTAAGTTAATATATATAAGAGAAAGTAGTATATTGGTTTCATGTCAAAAATTCGATGTCGAGATTTTGATAGATTTACACTTTTGAGGTCCCCTGAATCCAAAAAAGTGGTTTTCGTGGCATGGTCTGTCTGTGTGTGGTGTGTGTGCAATTTTAAGCATGAAGAAATTGAGCTATGAGGCTGAAATTTTATATATAAGTTAAACGCCCCCCGGGACCGGAAAAATAAGCTTTTAATCAAAATCGGCCAAAGAGTACTAGTACTTTACTGGTGTACTTTTTCACTTTTTTCGATTTTCTCAAAATTTGCTCCAACGATCTTGATTAAAATTAAAAATTAATTATTTTTTAGAAGCTCTTTAAAATGTATATTCTCATTTTGCCATTTAAATATTTTGGAGACCACTTTACGCTTGCACTTTATAGGATAAATGGTTGCCAAAATATAAATATTTTTCTGTTTATAAATTTTACATCTTGAATTCAAATGTACCCTACTGTCGGCAACTGAATACAGTATATCCCAACACTAAAAATCTGGTGAGCACAGTACACAATCTTTTCTTGCCGAAGGGTAAGAGAAAGTTGTGCGCTGAGCGATCAGTCACATCAGATATTTTTTAAATATTTATTTATTTGTTTAAGGTGAACGGTGGCCATTTAAAACATGTTTTTGAAGTTCTTGAAAAATTGGGATTTAGTCGAGGATCTTTAGAAGACGAATGGTCGCTTCTCTGGTCTCATGATTATCCTTTTAAACAACTCCCACGCCTAAAGAATCTCAAACCATTTCAAAAGGTAATTTAAAAAAATTCATTTTTTTAAATAAGATTATATTTTTTTCTTTTTTTTTTTTTTAGGTGAATCATTTTCCAGGTTCTGGTCATATAACAAATAAATTAGAACTCGCCACAATTGGAACACTTAAACAAGTTCCAATTGCTTTTAAAATTCCAAATGATAAAGAAAAGTTTTTAGATTACGTAAGAAAACAATTATTTTATCAGAGAGTGAATGAATATTAACATATAATTTTATTTTCAAGGCTAAAAATAATAAGGAAAAACAATTTGTTCAAAAAAAAATAGTCACCGAGGGATAAAAATTCTTAAAATTGATGAAATCGATTTGAATGACGATAAATCATTTATTCAAGAATTTATACACAATCCATTGCTAATTGATGGTTATAAATTTGATATTGGAGTTTATACTATTTTAACTTCAATTGATCCTTTACGCTTATATATATTTGATGGAGATGTTCTTTTTCGGTAGGTTCTTACTTTCTCTCAGACACACTATTCTGTCATATTCATAAAAAATAAATTTAGAATAGAAAAGAGAATTTTTTGCCAATTAATAATAATGAAAAGCAAACTGAACCGACCCACAGATGTTTTAAATAAAGCCAGGGCCGCAGACAGGGGGGGGTATATCCCCGGGACCCAGGCCCCCTCAGAGGGCTCGGGCCCTTTGAGCTCCAACCTTAAAATTCTAATAAAAAAATAATTAAAATAAAATTTCAATTAAAAAAATCATTTTCTTGAAATTTTTTTTCCTTGGGGAGGGGGGGCCTTTAAGCTCAAAGCAAGTTTGATAATATTTTTCACGTCTCAGGATAGCTAAAAACGCAGATTTCAGTGTCTAATTTTCAAAAACTTTTCCATACCCCCCAGGCCCTCCGGGAAGTCGTCTGAACGGATTTGGCCTCAATAAATTATGGTAACCCTATTTAGGAAATTTTGAAAAATTTTTAAATAACTTTATTTAAATAAATATTGTAAGCTATGTATAATTATTTCAAAAATTGTTGGCATGTAGGCCACAATAGCCTTTTATATACTAAAAACAACATTAAGGGTGGGGGTCCTTATTATTAAGTAGCCCCGGGGCCCGTCAATATAATAATTGTGGGCTAGAGCAGCCAATAAAAAAGACTCAGTTCCAATCACCGGACTCGTTTCGGTTCTCTTAATTTAAGAGCCATCTTCAGTCCTTAGATCTGATAAGTTTATATAATTGCACAGAGATAGTCAGCGATAAAGTCTGCGGTGATTGTAACCTTCATACAGAGTCTTTTTTATTGGCTGTTCCTGCCCACAATTATCTACCTTACAGCCCCTAGGTTGAACAGATCTCTCGTTATATTTCTCTTTATAATTTTACGGGTTTGTACCTCACCCACCTTGGTGACGTGACTGCCCTGCATTAACTCATCATCATTGGCATAATATAATTTTGATAGTATAAATTAAAATAAAATTGTAATTTTTAGATTTTGTCCTCAGAAATATCATCCTTTTGATCCGGAAATTGTTGATAAATATGTAATTGGAGATGATTACCTTCCAACGTGGGAAATTCCATCTTTAAAAAAACATTATGTTGATCTTGGCTTCTCTATGAAGGAATCTTTTAATGCATATATCAGGTCACTAGGCAAGTATTTTTACTATTAAAGCCAAAGTGGTGCAAGTAAAGTAAAAAAAAAAAAACGTTTGGTAGAAACCTTATTATTGATTTTAAAGAATAAAGCACAGCGCACAGATTGGTTTTAGTTTTCATTGAATATTTCTTATCAGCGCTCATTGATTATGACTAGACACCACTTGGGAGGGATGCTGATTGCAAATGCAACTATGTTAAGTCAGTTGGTTATTATTTCGAGCTGTATAACGCCGAGAATATGCGTATATATCAAACAGTATCGCGTAGATAGCTAGAGGTTGGTAAATCAGGGAGAGTTATCTGCTCGGAAAATGAAGAAAAACAAAAAAAAAAATAAAAATAATTTAAAAATTATAAAAGAAGATTTTTTTTTAAACACTCACACTTTTTTCCCATCCACACTCCACACACACGCCGGCATATTCTATAGGTTTCATACTTTTGATTGGTGCTTAAGGGGCTACGGGAGCGAAGTGGTTACGCATGTTTTTCACGCTGAGATGGCGTTGTGTGTCATTAAAAGTATGCCCAAAAATCAAGTAATTCAAAAATTTGCCAAGAGATGTCAGAATGGTAGCTAATAATATTTAATGCATTTGGTTGATTTTCATTGATCTTTTAACAATAAATACTTTATAAATGTTATTATATATTATGTATCTTTTATAAAAGCATAAAAATATATAAATATAGGCCAGATATTAGGGGATCGGGTGTTAGACTAGCCTGCCATCTATTGCAAGAATGCTGAACTAATTTGACATTTGATTTTTAAATAAATCATTTAAGCTTATTTCAAAAATTTCTTAATTAATATGTGATTAATAATAACAATAAATTCATTTTTAAATTTAAAAAAAATTAAAGATTATTGGGACATATTGTTTTTTTGTATTTGCTTGATAACAAAAAAAAAAAAAAATTATACCAAATGACTTAAATAAAAATGCCTGGACCCCCCAATTGATATATTAAACATACTGATTATCGTAAAAAGTCTTAAATGGTCTCAGTTGCCGAAAAGACTGTGTGAATGAGAAAAAAGTGTGAATGTTTTTATAAAAAAAAAAAATAACAAAAAAATTAATTACGATAATTTTTTAATAAGTCATTAAAAAAATTATAGCTCGATGTCCCAATAATCTCTTATGAATTTAATTCATTTAAAAAAAAACCGCATTGAAAATTCCTTATAATAGTCTAGTTTTTTTAAAGTACGTTTAGACGTCGCTCCTGAACCCCCTTAAATTGTTTCTTAAACAAACGGGTGCAATTTTGAAAAAAAAATTAGTTTTATTTTAAATTTGTAATTAATTATAGTTTGCACAGGAATTTTTCAGGCAACCTATTCACGATATATTATTTAACATATTAAATTTCATGTAAAATACTTATAAATAAAAAAAATCTGACTTCAGCATAGGCGCCGGAACTGGGGGGGGCAAGGGTACATTGCCCCCCCCCCCCTGGCATCCTATAGGGGGGGACAGAGGGGGGCAAAATTTCTTCTTTTATTTCATTTATTTTCAAAAATGATATATTTTTACTTTTGAAAAATAAAATTTTCTAAATTAAAAAAATTAAAAGAGTAAAAATTTCATTCTTTTTCAAATTTTTTCCAAAAATTTTTGATAAAATCACTAGCAAATTTTTTAAAATTTTAATTTTATTAAAATTGTGATTTTATTTTAAATTTTTAAAGTTTTATAGTAGATTTGTTTTTGTTTTATACTATTTGAACATATTAAATTATTTTAATTTTCTAAAAAAATTTTTGCCCCCCTGATTCAAATTCGTTCCGGCGCCCCTGGACTTCAGGAACCCTGATATATTAAATGGTGTGCTGGTTTACTCTACAATTCTAGGATTACATATATCCAATTTCAAAGAAAAATAATTTTTATTTCTTTTTTTAGGAAAAGATCCCAATATTGTCTGGGATCAAGTGGAAGAAGTGATTAGAACAATCTATTTAGAAAAAGAATCTGCATTTTTACAATCCCTTTCAAATTATCCATCAAAAAATAATTTTTTTGAAATGGTACGAATTGATTTTATAATCGATGACAATCTTAATGTTTATCTTATGGAGGTATTTTTTTATTTTTTATTTTTTATTTTATTATTAATAAGAATTAATATTTTAATATAAATTTGAAATGTTCTTTAGGCAAATATGTCTCCGAATCTTTCATCCGCCCATTTTGCGCCTAATCGTCTCTTATACGAACAGGTTTTATTTAATCTGTTTGGATTAGTCGGAATTGGAAGTCGAATTAAAGGAAATTCATTTTGGGATAGGTAAATTAGTTTTTTAATTTTTCATCATCCAAGGAAAGAATTTTGGAAAGTGAAACATTTCCATAGATGTAACAAGGGGATGCATGCCTATAGAGTAAATGTTGAAGAAAGAAAAACAAGAAGAAAATGTAGCCGAAGTAGTTCCTTTATTGAGATCACCCCACGGCTAACGTTTCGGTTCTACAATAGGTTTGGACCATCATCAGAGGGCTTAGGACCGAAACGTTCCCCGTGGGCTGATCTCAATAAAGAAACTACTTTGGCTGCATTTTCTTGTTTTTCTTCGTAGATCGCGTTACTCAACTTATATGACTCGAAGGCTTGGCGTTTATTTGGGTTTGAGAGAACATCATCAGAAGGGGCAGTACTAATAAGCCTACGTTTCCTAATCTAAGTGTAATAAGTGGAATTTTTGAAGTGAAACTTCTTCAACTATGTTAGAACATAATCGATTCATGTAACGTAAAGTATAGCAAGAGGCTGCATCACTCGGCGCCTCCTCCAACAAGCGGTTGAAATGAGCGATGCCGCGTTTCGCTATATTTTAAGTCACATGAGTCCTCGGGGCTTGGTGTAGAGGTTAGCGTGCTAACCTCGTATACCAAACGTCGTGGGTTCGGACCCCAGGCAGTCCGATGATTTTATTTAAGGTGCGCATCTCGGGGTGCTAATTTTGGGACTTTCCAGCGGCCACAATTTTGAAGCTAACGACCTCAATTTTTTTTTTAAATTAAAGCCATTTAAAATATCTACAAATAATAGAAGCCCTTTTTTTGATTTTCGAAAAAAAAAATTTTTTTTAGATTAATCGCATTAAATAAAAGATATTAAAAAAGGAGCTCTATAAGTTGTAGATAATTAAATTAGTAATCATTGTGTTAAAATATAATTAATTTTTTGCCTTTAATTAATTAGCTGGAAAGTCCAGAATGAAATGGAACAAGTTACGTGTATTCCAATGGGGGACACTATCGCCATCTCTTGCCGCCTCGAGTCAATCGTGCTTTAACGGTTTTTCGAGACCGCACCTTAAGCCAATTGGATACCAGATGGTTTAAATAAGAATGCCTGGACCCCAATATAGACTAATTCATAAATAACGGTTATCGTCAAAGTCTTATATGTCCTAAGTTGCCGAAAAGACTGCGTGAATGTGTGTTGAATGTGAGTGTGAATGGGAAAAAAGAGTGAATGTTTAAAAATAAAAATAAAAAAAAAGTCACATGAATCGTTACATGCTATGATCATGTGATCATGGAGAATATGAATGTGACTAGACCAGGAGTGGGTAAAGGGGTAATTACCCCCCCCCCCTGAGATTTGAAAAAATCAAATTTATTTTGAATGTAAAATCTTAAAAATTTGATTTGTATTTATATTCTGGCAAACAAGTACAGAATGCCCCTTTAAATTACCGAAATTAAGAAAAAATTGTGTGCTGTGCGACCTTTTAATTAATTTGTTGGAACCTTTCAAATGAAATGGAATAAAACGCTTGTTTCCCTATGAGCAGAACTAACGCCATCTCTTGCCTCCTAGAGTAACCAGCTTCTGAATCGGCTAATAACGCTTTTTCGAGACGCGCACCTTAATTAGTTTTTATTTTTCATTTCAGAGTTAAAAATCCCAACGGGATAGATGTCGCCCTCAAGAATATAGTCGTTTCTCCCGAAACGTGCGCCAAGCAATCATGTAAATCGTGCATTTCACCGGAATGCCATTTATGTAAATTTTGTTTGACACCCGAAAGTATATTTGAACTTGAGTCAACGTTTCTTGAACACATCAATCGAGGACTTTGCAAGAGGATATTCCCTCCTATTATGGTATATAATTATAGACAAAAATCTCTCGATTCTTAAGACAATGCGCGTTAAAAAAACGTAACACTTTGTTCCTTCTTCAGGATACATGTTCTAATCTACCTTAATGATACTCTAATTTAATAAACATTTCATATAAAATATGTTATACATTTCTAAGTAAATTTAACACAAATACAAATCAATTTAATAGAATTTAAATAAAATAAAGAAAAATATGTCGATTTTCAAATCGATGGGACAAATCAACATAATCTCGATATGTTTTGTTGGATATTAATTCAAAATTTTGTTTTTATAAGAATTTCCAATAAAATAGACAGATAAAAAGTGAAATGGGAATTTATTTTAAAATTTTAGAAATTTGATGTTAAGGAAGGCAGTTCAGGAGCGACGTCTAAACGTACTTAAAAAAAAAACTAGACTATTATAAGGAATTTTTCAATGCGGTTTTTTTTTTAAATGAATTAAATTCATAAGAGATTATTGGGACATCGAGCTATAATTTTTTTAATGACTTATTAAAAAATTATCGAAATTAATCTTTTTGTTATCAAGCAAATACAAAAAAAACAATCTGTCCCAATAATCTTTAATTTTTTTTTAAATTTAAAAATGAATTTATTGTTATTATTAATCACATATTAATTAAGAAATTTTTAAAATAAGCTTAGATGATTTATTTAAAAATCAAATGTCAAATTAGTTCAGCATTCTTGCAATAGATGGCAGGCTAGTCTAACAGCCGATCCACTATTAGCCTATATTTATATATTTTATGCTTTTATGAAAGATACATAATATATAATAACATTTATAAAGTATTTATTGTTAAAAGATCAAGGAAAATCAACCAAATGCATTAAATATTATTAGCTACCATTCTGACATCTCTTGGCAAATTTTTGAATTACTTGATATTTGGGCATACTTTTAATGACACACAACGCCATCTTAGCGGGAAAAACATGCGTAACACCTTCACTCCCGTAGCCCCTTAAGAAACAAATTTCGACATTTTTGTCTTTGTTTTTTTAAATTGTAATTATTTATTAAAATGATATGGATTGGTGTTAAATTTACTTAAAAAATGTTTAAGATATTTCATAATAAATGTTTCTTAAATTAGAGTATCATTAAGATAGATTAGATAGAATAGGCTTTCTTAAGAAGAAACAAAGATGTTCCACTATTTTTGACACGCAGTCTATATTAATTTTTTTTTTTTTTTTTTTACAGACGAATCAATCAGAAGCCAAAAAACCCAAAATATGGGAGAATTATTCGCCTGAAAATCAACTGTTATACAGATGGTTTCAAGAAAAATGTCTTCTCGATCAACAATGGTGTAGCTGAGAGAGAAAAAAATAAGACTAAAAATAAAATGTAAAAATGAGCCTTTAAAGTGGGGCAAATCCTCTTATTTGTATAGAAAATCATTGGAATACGTGCGAAGATAATGTGAAAACTTGCAACTATGGTCAAATTCTTAAACATAAGACTTCAAACATTGAAAAAACTATCTTGTCAGCAACTGCGATGATCCTCTATAGTCCCCTGAAATGTACTAGCTTGCCGCTAATTGCGGTGGTCCCCTCTAGCCCCTTCACCCGCTTTCTCTCCCTTTTAGTGAGTGTTTATTAGTTTTAGAAATTATAGTATTAATCTTTTGCTGGATTATATATATTTTTACATATTTATTTTTTTTTTTTTTTAAATTTATTCATTGGTTATATAGATAAATAGTTTATTTAT
>JAKCPI010021806.1:0-11032 GCA_023213315.1 Euborellia annulipes | reverse complement strand
TAATAAGACAAAAAAGAGAAAATATTTATTTAATATTTTTTAAATACAGTATAACTTAAGCTTAAAATTCCTATCTTTACGTTTATAAAAAAAAATATTGGCAAAACTTTTTTAATGATTACACTATAATAATAATAATAATAATAATAATAATATAAGATAAGATAATGTTTAATAGAAGATTGATTAGCTCAGATTATACCGTAAGTTTTTGATTCTAGGTCATTTTTATTTTAATCATTATAGTACAAATAATAAGTTATAACAGTGAATTATTTTACGATTTCAATTAAATATTTTATATAATAATATTTTTCATTTTTGTTTCAGAATTATTCAATTATTGAGAGAAATAGAAAGTAGTATAATTTTTTTCGATAAAAAGTAATAAAAGGTTATACCAAAATAGTATCCTTTTTGGAGGGCAAAATGTGAAATTAAAGTTGAAGCAGTTAGTGGTGTCTTTAGAAAGAATTTACTTAATTGATAGGGTATTAATTCGAGATTATAACAACGCAATAGATATTTATCTGAGAGATAAAAGAGGAATTTGAAAATTTAATGATATTTGACTATTTTTTTTTTTTTTTTTTTTAACACACTTTTTTTCTCATTCACACACACACATTCATTCAGTCTTTTCGGCAACTCAGGCCATATAAAACTTTTACGATATCAGTTATTGATTAATATACATATTTGGGGGGTCCAAACATTCTTATTTAAGCGATTTGGTATCCAAATGGCTTAATTAAAATCATCGGACTGCCTGGGGCCCGAACCCGCGACTTTTGGTATGCGAGGTTAGCACGCTAACCCCTACACCAAGCCCCGAAGGCTTGACCAATTAAAAAAAAAAAAAAAAAAATTATTTATTTAACATGCAAAAAAAAAGAAAAAATATTAACAAATTGTCATATTTTCATATGGAAGCACGAAATAACAGCAAGTCTACAATATATCTGTCAGCTCAGTGAATAAGTGGTTAAGTCAAAGACCAAAATGAGTTAAGTGGCCTAGAGAAGCAGGGAGGTATTTTCTTTGTTGTATATAAGTCAAAGGCGGATACAAAGGGGGGTGGGGTAAAGGAGGTAATTAATATCTCAGGAACTACACGAGGTTGAAATTAAGTTAGGGACCCTCCCAAGGGGTGAAAATAAGCTTTTGAACAAAATTGGCCAAAAAGAACTAGTTCGTACTTTACTGATGTACTTTTTCAGTATTTTTTTCGATTTTCTCATAATTCGCTCCAAGAATTTTTATTAAAATTCAAAAATCAATTATTTTTTAGATGCTCTTTAAAATGTATATTCTCATTTTGGCATTGAACCACACTTTACTCTTCTAGTTCATAGGAAATTAAATATAGACTAATTGATTTTTGAATTTTAAACAAAATCGTTGGAGCAAATTTTGAGAAAATCGAAAAAAAAAACTGAAGAAGTACATCAGTAAAGTGCTAGTACTCTTTGGCGGATTTTGTTCAAAAGCTTCGTGTCACGTCCCATGGGGGTGCCTAACTTAAATATAAAATTTCAACTTCCTATCTCTATTCGTTCTTGAGATATTTTGTTCACAGACAGACCATGTCGCGAAAACCACTTTTTTTGGATTCTGGGGACCTCAAAACGTATATATCGTATATACCTGTATATATTTCTCTCTATATATATTAACTTATATAGAGATAAGAGAAAGTAAAATTTTAATAATTTGAGCTAGAAATTTGAAATTGTATTGTATTTAAAAAAAAAGAAGTATTTTCTGGTGTTTTTTATTCTCTAGTATTAGTAACTTGTTCAGTAGATTAGTTGAGTTTTACTAAACATGTAAATTGTTGTAATATATTTCCTCAACCAAATTTTTTAAAATATATACCCTACTTTGAAAATTGATTTATTTCATTAGACTTCTTAGACTGCCTCATTACTTATTACTGTCTTGATTCCTGTCTTGAATCCTCCTATGCCCTTAACATATATCTTTTCTAAATACTAAATCTGTATGGCCTAAGATGCCGAAAAGCCTTAAAAATAAATTAAACAATAATTTTTTTTTTAAACTTGATTTTTATAAATTAATTTCGATTTCGCCGTCAAGGTAGGCAACATAATTTAAGTTGAATCACACAGAATGCATAGCTGTCCAGGCGATTTAGGATCACTCACTGGAAATAATCGATTTGAAAACAATAAACAGATAGGAGAGTACAGGGGCGTATATAGAAATTTTTTTTCAGGGAGGGGGGCCTGAACTCAAAAATTTTTCTGCGGAAATTTTTTTTTAAGAAACTAAATTTTTTTCACACGAAATTTTTTTTCTTTTGCGGAACCTATGTTTTCCATCCTGCGGAAAAATTTGTTGCACTGATGTCTGTATATTCCTATCTATGTATATGTGTTTGGGAAATTTCAGGGGGGGGGGGCCCCTGGGAGAGTATATATAATAAAAGAGCAGGGACGTATTTCCGAAGAGGCAGACTAAGCGGCGTCTGGGGTGGCAAATTTGTTAAAAAACAATTGATTTTTTTTTTTTAATAGAAAATTATTTGATGTTGAAAATATATATGTAATCACACATCCATCGGCGTGTTAGGGTGTCTTCCAGGGTTGTGGCGTTTGAAAGGAGGAGAGGGGGCGGCAGGAGTTCACTGCCCAGAGGCGGCAAATGCCTAAATCTGCCCCTGTAAAAAAGAATGGCGGGAAAGGGTTGCTTACGTCCATTCAGCGACTATCTCTTGTTAATTTATTTATTTAATATTTTATCTTCACTATCAATCTACTTCTTTCACTGTGGATTATCCCTGATCTTCACTATCGTTGAGATAGATAATATAAAGAAACCGCCACACCTCAGTTGAATTTTTAAGAATTCAATTTTATTTTTTTAATATTTTGATATCACGTATCAATTAGGCGTTTGCTTGAACAATTTATTTATTAACTTTAAAACAGAGTTTTCCAACCTTTTGACGTTCAAGGCATCGTTGGGAAATAATATTAAACACTTCCTTGAATTAAAAAAAAAAATTAAGTTTAATATGAACATTTATTGAAATATTATATACAGATGGAAAAGCACACCTTCGGCGGGCTTTGCCGCTTGCCAGAGGGCTGCGCCCCCTGGAACCCCTTGCTCGCCATTGGTGAGCAAATGCATCAAGTTTATTCTTGCTCACTTTTTGGAAATTTTCCAATCGCTCGCTCGCCTTCAGCGAGTAATTTCACAATTTTAAAGTTTTAAATTTCCCTCTCTGACTCAATTTCCTTTTATTCTGACCAATCAGTGCCGTGATAGTCACAAACACACAGGGACAGAAAGTTAGTTGCTAGCGCTTTATATTATAGTATTATGATTAAGTAACGTACACCATAACATAATATAGTAAACTTTACATCAGTCACCGATTAAAATACAACAATAGCTTTTTTTTTTAACATTCACACTTTTTCCTCACTCACACTCATACACACATTCACACTCTCTTCGGCAACTCAGGCCATTTAAGACATTTACGATAACCGTTATTGATTTAATAATATACATATATGGGGTCCAGGCATTTTTATTTAAGCCATTTGGTATCCATTTGGCTTAAATAAAATCATCGGACTGCCTGGGGTCCGAACCCGCGACGTTTGGTATACGAGGTTAGCACGCTAACCTCTACACCAAGCTCGGAGGACCAATAGCGTTGTTAGCTTAAGCATAAAGTGATTTTTTTTTTTGCTTGCCTCAATATCACGCGAGAGAGAAAGTATTGTGATAGAAATACACTCTTTGAGACACTCTGAGTCAAAAAAGTCGGTGTGATCGAAATATATTGAAAGAATGAAATGAAATACAAGTTTGAAATTTTATATTTAAATTAGGTACCTCCTACAACGCGAAAGTAGCTTTTAAATAAAATCGTTCAACGAATACTATGTATTGATGTACTTTTGAGTTTTCTGTTGACCTCTTCATTAAAATATAATAATTTATAAAACTAAGATCTCAAGCCAGAATAATATTCTCCGTGGAATTTGTTTTTCATTGTCACACCAGATTTTTTGTGTCGACATATATTTAGTTTCGATATATATTTTTTTTCTTTTTTTTAAACACTCACACTTTTTGGATTCAGGGGATCTCAAAACGTGAAGATCCATCTACTTCTCGACATCGAATTTTTGACATGAATCAAACCAATACTTTCTCTCTCTCTCTATATATATATATATATATATAGGTAAGAGAAAGTAAAAAGAATATATCATTTTTTCATGGCCCCGAAATCCCACCCGCGGGCCCCCCAATGCCCCCCCCCCCTGCATCGCGGGGTTTGCGGGGGTGTCCGTTACGCCACTGCATATAACCAAAAATCCACTTGAAAAAAAAGGCGATAAAAATTCAATTGGCTTCTTGATACTAAATTTGAAGATGGTCTCCGTTATGAAAACTTACACAATTAAAATGAAATTTTTTTTTTTTTTTTTTTTTAAAAACACTCACACTTTTTTTCTCATTCACACTCACACTCACACACACATTCACACAGTCTTTTCGGCAACTCAGGCCATATAAGACTTTTTACGATATCCGTTATTGATAAATATACATATATGGGGGTCCAGGCATTCTTATTTAAGCCATTTGGTATCCAATTGGCTTAAATAAAATCATCGGACTGCCTGGGGTCCGAACCCGCGACGTTTGGTATACGAGGTTAGCACGCTAACCTCTACGCCATGCCCCGAGGGCAAATTTTTTTTTTTTTTCTTAAAGATTAAAGGAAAATTTTCATATAATATCAACCGAATTAAAATATTCTTAGAAAAAATACTCATGTTTAACTCTTTGAATTTTATTCGTATACCTCTTTTGCGCACGATTAATGATAAGAAAAGTTATCACAAAAAATCAAGATAAGAGGTTAAATAAATAGATAAATTTCGATATTCTAATGGTTGTTCATATAGTTCACTTTTAGGTGTTTAAAATTAAAACACATTTGCCGACAAGATGAAATTTTTATTAAGTTTTATTTGCCTTATTGCATTGGCTTCCACAGTTTATGGTAAAAAATTTTGATTTGACAAAAAATTAATTTAAATAAAATTTTATATATATATATATTATAAATTAATTTCTTTTATTGCTCTTGGACTCAGTGGTAGTGTCTACCAATCCAATTAAAATATATAGAGACAGGTCTAAATTGGCCTTCGATGCCGAAAAAGATCTTAAATAATATATTAATTATAATAATAATTTCAAAAACTCTGAGAATCATTTGAGAACATTTTTGAATTTATATCAATATTTCAAATTTTTTTTTTTTTTTTTTTAATTTTATTTTCATTTTCAGTTTTGTCTATAATGTTTTAACTTAATTTTGGAATTTAATCTCCAGTGTTAATTCGCATAAGGTCTTTTTCGGCATCGCACGCCATTTAAACCCCGTCCCTATTTATTTAAATTGATTGGTATTCAATTCGCCTGGGACTTGATGCGAACCCGCATCCCTTGGCAGGCACAAATGGCCAGCATGCTAACCACTACACCAAGGTCCGAGGGTCAGTGTTAACTTAATTGACAAGGAGACGATTCAACGAACAATAATAGTCTCTATTAAAAAAAAATTCTTTATTTCGGAAACGTTATGGTCTAAATTTCCATCTACAGTTTTAGAAGACTACATCCTTCATCAAAGTGGCATACATGTTATAAGTACAGTTCAAATTTTTTGTTTCGAATGTATAATTATTGAAAAAAAATACCTTCAAGAATGAAGTAGTATTAAACAATCGACACAATCCGAACCCGCGACCCTTGGTATACAAGACCAGCACGTTAACCCCTACACCAAACCCGCGGGCCGACTCAAGTTTTTTTTTAACACTCCCACTTGTTGGCTGCATTCTCTCCTTGTCAATTAAATTTATCTAGTAAAAGCATAAGTTGACAATAACAAATTTTTTGAAATTAAACATAACACTCGGATTCAGATTTCTCGCATGAAATCTCTTTTTTTCGGAAGGTTCAGGTCAAAATTTCCCATTTCTATACTTAAATATTAAAATTTTTTTTTAATAAAAATATTTTTTTTTTTTAGCTCTCAAATGTTACGAGTGTATTGCTTGTAGTGATATTTCAGGCAAAGAAACTGTCACATGCGCATCTGGAGCCACTGTGTGTGTTAAAACAATTCTAGGTATGAATATATATATTGTTTTTTTTTTTTTTTTTTAATGTATGCATAAGATCCAAAGACCTTGTCACATACAACCAGGAAAAACAAGTGTAATAATAAACTCTGAGAAATTCTACTGTGATATATTTTTATATCCTTATTTAATTTTAATTTTATTTACTTTCAAATAATTTTCAACTTTGATTTTGATATTAAAATAAATTTTTAATAACTACCTCTAATCCCAGATGATTTTTTTCTATTACTAATTTTTGTTGTCACTATATCTTTGAGACAAGGTAAATTATTTCATCAAATTAAATAAATCACTTTTTTGGTGAAAAAATTATTAATTAGATTTCAGAATTCCTATAATTTTTCTCCTACATCAAAACTGTAAACGCAAAGTAATGCATATCCATCCTCTGGACAAGTTAACTCATACTACTTTGGATTTTTTTTTAATTTTTCAGGTTCGAATGAAGCAACTATTATTAGGGGATGTGGAGATGATACATCGTGCAAAATAGCTGAGGATGCTGGATTGAACTGTTATACTTGCACTGATGATGGTTGTAACGGAGTTGGTAAAATCATGGGCAGTTCTCTTCTAATTGCACTTTTACCAGTTTTCGCTGTATTTTTCAAAGTTTTTTAATTATTTTATTTTTATAAATATTAATTTATATAATGTTTTTGTTATAAAATTTTTTTTTAATTATCGTTTTATTATTAATAAATTAATATGAAAAGTTAATAAATATTATAATACCTTTAATACTCCTAATCCTTATGATATTTATCGATTTTTTCATATTTAGAGATAAGTAATCATGATATGAAATACTTGTAATGTTGATTTTCTCAAAACTCGATGTTTGGTCTTTGACACACCATTGCATAACAGGGTCCAAATAAGAATACCTGGACCACCACAAGATATATTTACAAATAACGAGTATCGTTTAAAGTCTTAAATGGCCTAAGTTGCCGAAATGACTGTGTATATGAGTGTGTGAATGGGAAAAAAAGTGAGTGTTTAAAAAAAAAAAAAAATTGTATGGCCGTAGCCAGGGAGATATATGGGGGTTAAATACTCCCTCCCTCCACAAAAAAAATCTCGAAAAATTGTAAATAAAGATATATAGCCTATATAGGTTAAAGTTTTAAATATTGTTAGAAATTATAAAAAATATTTTATATTTTTAAAAATTTATCTCAAAACATCAGAACCTCCCACGTTACGAACTAAGATTCTGATATGATTGAAGTTATGCTTACACGTACCGACACCCAATTAGTAATTATAGCAATTCATATGTAAGTTACTTCATATGTATTAATAGAATGACTTGTTAAAATTTTTTTTAATGTACTTGACTTTGTTATCTATTATATTTGATAGGCCTATGTTGCTCGAGTCATGTATTTTTTTGCTTGTATTATACAATAGCTTTGAAGATGATCCAGGCCGGGAACGAAACATTACCATGATGGAAATCAAATAAACAAATGAAATTTAGACTCGTTGTTTTCTTGTTCTTATCCTTTATCCAAATTAATTAATTTATAAAATAACTTAAGTTAATTCGAAGGCGAATTAATATTCTAAGGGGAATTTAACTGTTCATAAGATGTTAATGTGAAAATTAAAAACAAAATAAATTGATATTTTATTTTTAGCCTAATGGGCGAGTTTTTTTATAATCGATGACAATCTTAATGTTTATCTTATGGAGGTATTTTTCTATTTTATTTTTTTGATTATATTATTAATACGAATTAATATTTGAATATAAATTTGAAATGTTCTTTAGGCAAATATGTCTCCGAATCTTTCATCGGCCCATTTTGCGCCTAATCGTCTCTTATACGAACAGGTTTTATTTAATCTGTTTGGATTAATCGGAATTGGAAGTCGAATTAAAGGAAATTCATTTTGGGATAGGTAAATTAGTTTTTTTAATTTTTCATCAACCAAGGAAAGAATTTTGGAAAGTGAAACATTTCTATAGATGTAACAAAGGGATGTATGCCTATAGAGTAAATGTTGAAGAAAGAAAAAACAAGAAGAAAATGCAGCCAAAGTCGTTTCTTTATTGAGATCAGCCCACTGCTAACGTTTCGGTTCTAGGTTTGGACCATCATCAGAGGGCTTAGGACCGAAACGTTCCCCGTGGGCTGATCTCAATAAAGAAACTACTTTGGCTGCATTTTCTTCTTGTTTTTCTTCGTAGATCGCGTTACTCAACTTATATGACTCGAAGGCTTGGCGTTTATTTGGGTTTGAGAGAACATCATCAGAAGGGGCAGTACTAATAAGCCTACGTTTCCTAATCTAAGTGTAATAAGTGGAATTTTTGAAGTGAAACTTCTTCAACTATGTTAGAACATAATCGATTCATGTGACGTAAAGTATAGCAAGAGGCTGCATCACTCGGCGCCTCCTTCAATAAGCGGTTGAAATGAGCGATGCAGCGTTTCGCTATATTTTAAGTCACATGAATCGTTACATGCTATGATCATGGAGAATATGAATGTGACAAGACCAGGAAGGGGGGGGGTAAAAGGGGTAATCCCCCCCCCCCGAGATTTGAAAAAATACTTTTTTCGAAAAAAAATTTATTTTGAATGTAAAATCTTAAAAAATAATACTTAAAAATTTGATTTGTATTTATATTCTGGCAAACAAGTACAGAATGCACCTTTAAATTACCGAAATTAAGAAAAAATTGTGTGTTGTGCGACCTTTTAATTAATTTGTTGGAACCTTTCAAATGAAATGGAATAAAACGCTTGTTTCCCTATGAGCAGAACTAACGCCATCTCTTGCCACCTAGAGTAACCAGCTTCTGAATCGGCTAATAACGCTTTTTCGAGACGAGCACCTTAATTAGTTTTTATTTTTCATTTCAGAGTTAAAAATCCCAACGGGATAGATGTCGCCCTCAAGAATATAGTCGTTTCTCCCGAAACGTGCGCCAAGCAATCATGTAAATCGTGCATTTCACCGGAATGCCATTTATGTAAATTTTGTTTGACACCCGAAAGTATATTTGAACTTGAGTCAACGTTTCTTGAACACATCAATCGAGGACTTTGCAAGAGGATATTCCCTCCTATTATGGTATATAATTATAGACAAAAATCTCTCGAATCTTAGGACAATGCGCGTTAAAAAAACGTAACATTTTGTTCCTTCTTCAGAATACATGTTCTAATACCTTAATGATACTCAAATTTAATAAACATTTTATATAAAATATGTTATACATTTCTAAGTAAATTTAACACAAATACAAATCAATTTAATAGAATTTAAATAAAATAAAGAAAAATATGTCGATTTTCAAATCGATGGGACAAATCAACATAATCTCGATATGTTTTGTTGGATATTAATTAAAAATTTTGTTTTTATAAGAATTTCCAATAGACAGATAAAAAGTGAAATGGAATTTATTTTAAAATTTTAGAAATTTGGTGTTAAGGCAGTTCAGGAGCGAAGTCTAAACGTACTTAAAAAAAAAACTAGACTATTATAAGGAATTTTTCAATGCGGTTTTTTTTTTTAAATGATTTAAATTCATAAGAGATTATTGGGACATCGAGCTATAATTTTTTTAATGACTTATTAAAAAATTAAAAAAATTAATCTTTTTGTTATCAAGCAAATACAAAAAAAACAATCTGTCCCAATAATCTTTAATTTTTTTTTTAATTTAAAAATGAATTTATTGTTATTATTAATCACATATTAATTAAGAAATTTTTAAAATAAGCTTAGATGATTTATTTAAAAATCAAATGTCAAATTAGTTCAGCATTCTTGCAATAGATGGCAGGCTAGTCTAACAGCCGATCCTCTATTAGCCTATATTTATATATTTTATGCTTTTATGAAAGATACATAATATATAATAACATTTATAAAGTATTTATTGTTAAAAGATCAATGAAAATCAACCAAATGCATTAAATATTATTAGCTACCATTCTGACATCTCTTGGCAAATTTTTGAATTGATATTTGGGCATACTTTTAATGACACACAACGCCATCTTAGCGGGAAAAACATGCGTAACCACTTCGCTCCCGTAGCCCCTTAAGAAACAAATTTCGACATTTTTGTCTTTGTTTTATTTAAATTGTAATTATTTATTAAAATGATATGGATTTGTGTTAAATTTACTTAAAAATGTTTAAGATATTTCATAATAAATGTTTCTTAAATTAGAGTATCATTAAGATAGTTTAGATAGAATAGGCTTTCTTAAGAAGAAACAAAGATGTTCCACTATTTTTGACACGCAGTCTATATTAATTTTCTTTTTTTTTTTACAGACGAATCAATCAGAAGCCAAAAAACCCAAAATATGGGAGAATTATTCGCCTGAAAATCAACTGTTATACAGATGGTTTCAAGAAAAATGTCTTCTCGATCAACAATGGTGTAGCTGAGAGAGAAAAATAAGACTAAAAATAAAAATGAGCCTTTAAAGTGGGGCAAATCCTCTTATTTGTATAGAAAATCATTGGAATACGTGCGAAGATAATGTGAAAACTTGCAACTATGGTCAAATTCTTAAACATAAGACTTCAAACAATGAAAAAACTATCTTGTCAGCAACTGCGATGATCCTCTATAGTCCCCTGAAATGTACTAGCTTGCCGCTAGCTGTGTGGTCCCCCTCTAGCCCCTTCACCCGCTCTCTCTCCCTTTTAGTGAATGTTTATTAGTTTTAGAAATTATAGTATTAATCTTTTGCTGGATTATATATTTTTTTACATATTTATTTATTTTTTTTTATTTATTCATTGGTTAAATAGATAAATAGTTTATTTATTATTAATTT
>JAKCPI010021805.1:0-44703 GCA_023213315.1 Euborellia annulipes | reverse complement strand
CACATGAATCGTTACATGCTATGATCATGGAGAATATGAATGTGACTAGACCAGGAAGGGGGGTAAAAGGGGTAATTACCCCCCTGAGATTTGAAAAAATACTTTTTTCGAAAAAAATTTATTTTGAATGTAAAATCTTAAAAAATAATACTTAAAAATTTGATTTGTATTTATATTCTGGCAAACAAGTACAGAATGCACCTTTAAATTACCGAAATTAAGAAAAAATTGTGTGTTGTGCGACCTTTTAATTAATTTGTTGGAACCTTTCAAATGAAATGGAATAAAACGCTTGTTTCCCTATGAGCAGAACTAACGCCATCTCTTGCCACCTAGAGTAACCAGCTTCTGAATCGGCTAATAACGCTTTTTCGAGACGAGCACCTTAATTAGTTTTTATTTTTCATTTCAGAGTTAAAAATCCCAACGGGATAGATGTCGCCCTCAAGAATATAGTCGTTTCTCCCGAAACGTGCGCCAAGCAATCATGTAAATCGTGCATTTCACCGGAATGCCATTTATGTAAATTTTGTTTGACACCCGAAAGTATATTTGAACTTGAGTCAACGTTTCTTGAACACATCAATCGAGGACTTTGCAAGAGGATATTCCCTCCTATTATGGTATATAATTATAGACAAAAATCTCTCGAATCTTAGGACAATGCGCGTTAAAAAAACGTAACACTTTGTTCCTTCTTCAGAATACATGTTCTAATCTACCTTAATGATACTCTAATTTAATAAACATTTTATATAAAATATGTTATACATTTCTAAGTAAATTTAACACAAATACAAATCAATTTAATAGAATTTAAATAAAATAAAGAAAAATATGTCGATTTTCAAATCGATGGGACAAATCAACATAATCTCGATATGTTTTGTTGGATATTAATTCAAAATTTTGTTTTTATAAGAATTTCCAATAAAATAGACAGATAAAAAGTGAAATGGAATTTATTTTAAAATTTTAGAAATTTGGTGTTAAGGAAGGCAGTTCAGGAGCGACGTCTAAACGTACTTTAAAAAAAACTAGACTATTATAAGGAATTTTTCAATGCGGTTTTTTTTTTTAAATGATTTAAATTCATAAGAGATTATTGGGACATCGAGCTATAATTTTTTTAATGACTTATTAAAAAATTAAAGAAATTAATCTTTTTGTTATCAAGCAAATACAAAAAAACAATCTGTCCCAATAATCTTTAATTTTTTTTTTAAATTTAAAAATGAATTTATTGTTATTATTAATCACATATTAATTAAGAAATTTTTAAAATAAGCTTAGATGATTTATTTAAAAATCAAATGTCAAATTAGTTCAGCATTCTTGCAATAGATGGCAGGCTAGTCTAACAGCCGATCCTCTATTAGCCTATATTTATATATTTTATGCTTTTATGAAAGATACATAATATATAATAACATTTATAAAGTATTTATTGTTAAAAGATCAATGAAAATCAACCAAATGCATTAAATATTATTAGCTACCATTCTGACATCTCTTGGCAAATTTTTGAATTGATATTTGGGCATACTTTTAATGACACACAACGCCATCTTAGCGGGAAAAACATGCGTAACCACCTTCACTCCCGTAGCCCCTTAAGAAACAAATTTCGACATTTTTGTCTTTATTTTATTTAAATTGTAATTATTTATTAAAATGATATGGATTGGTGTTAAATTTACTTAAAAATGTTTAAGATATTTCATAATAAATGTTTCTTAAATTAGAGTATCATTAAGATAGTTTAGATAGAATAGGCTTTCTTAAGAAGAAACAAAGATGTTCCACTATTTTTGACACGCAGTCTATATTAATTTTCTTTTTTTTTTACAGACGAATCAATCAGAAGCCAAAAAACCCAAAATATGGGAGAATTATTCGCCTGAAAATCAACTGTTATACAGATGGTTTCAAGAAAAATGTCTTCTCGATCAACAATGGTGTAGCTGAGAGAGAAAAATAAGACTAAAAATAAAATGTAAAAATGAGCCTTTAAAGTGGGGCAAATCCTCTTATTTGTATAGAAAATCATTGGAATACGTGCGAAGATAATGTGAAAACTTGCAACTATGGTCAAATTCTTAAACATAAGACTTCAAACATTGAAAAAACTATCTTGTCAGCAACTGCGATGATCCTCTATAGTCCCCTGAAATGTACTAGCTTGCCGCTAGCTGCGGTGGTCCCCTCTAGCCCCTTCACCCGCTTTCTCTCCCTTTTAGTGAGTGTTTATTAGTTTTAGAAATTATAGTATTAATCTTTTGCTGGATTATATATTTTTTTACATATTTATTTATTTTTTTTTAAATTTATTCATTGGTTATATAGATAAATAGTTTATTTATTATTAATTTTTATTTTTATTTTATTTTTTTATTACTTTTTCAGTAATACTTGTATTCAAAATATAAATTAGCCCGCCTTATATGGTACCTGTTAAATGTTCTGTTTCATCATTTGTCATAAAATCCAGAATGCTCTGGACAATCTAAATGTGTGGTGTACCAAAAATGATATGTATCTTAAACACATCCAAATGTTCATTGATCACCTTTAGTAAAAAAAAACAAATGTGTTATTTGATTATAATATTAATAAAACATTGTTAATTAAAGAAAACTCAAAGATCTAGGGATGATCTTTGATTCAAAATTAAATTTCGATGCCCATGTTCGGGAAATGGTTAATAAGGCCTATAGAATGTTGGGTTTTGTAAAAAGAAACTCCAAAAAACTTTGTTGAGGTCTCTACTTTGAATAGGTTATACTATTCACTAGTGAGATCTCAACTTGAATGTGACTTTAATCTGGATCCCCACTGTCAGTCTACAAATAAACATGATAGAGGGGGTTCAGAAAAATATTTGAGATACCTATTTTATAAAAATCTGGTGTGACTGGCGCACAGCACACAACTTTCTCTTACCCTTCGGTAAGAGAAAGTTGCGCACTGTGCTGGTCACACCAGATTTTTTGTGTCGAGATATATTTAGTTTCCGATAGCACCTTAGTTTCAAACTTGCATTTTAAATGTTGACTGCTTCAAATAAACTATGGTTATTTTTCAAAATTTTAATCTCATATTTGGACATTTTATACACAATATAGAATCGTAAATAAATACAAAATTTCATAAGAATTGGAAAAAAATTTTAAATGCCTAAAAAGTTCTAAAGGGGACCCCCTTTGAATCGAAATTAACATACAAATCCCTATAGGAAATTAACATTGTTTCTATGCGAAGATAAGGTGGAAAGGGAATTTAAAAAGAGTAGAGACAGACGATAATGTTTGCAAGTGAGAGAGAGACATATATGTTTTCTTTGAAACAATTAAAGACACAAATAAATTTTAAAAAAATGGGAATTTAAATAATAATTGATTTTTAATCTAATAAAAAAGAAAAAGATTTAAATTCCGTTACCATGGCAACCATTTCTATCTTCCTATGAAGAACAAGAGTAAAGTGGTCTTCAGAAGATTTCAACGGCAAAATGAGAATATACATTTTAAAGAGCATCTAAAAAATAATTGATTTTTGAATTTTAAAAAAAATCCTTGGAGGGAATTTTGAGAAAATCGAAAAAAACTGAAAAAGTACATCAGTAAAGTACTAGTACTTTTTGGCCGATTTTGTTCAAAAGCTTATTTTGAGATTCTTCAAAGGTACCTAAGTTAAATATAAAATTTCAATCCGGTAGCTCAATTCCTTCATGCTAAAAAAATGGTTCCACACATACAGACACACAGACACACACACACACACACACACAGACCAATTTGCGGGACCCACTTTTTTGGACTCAGGGGACCTCAAAACATGTATATCCATCAAAATCTCGACATCGAATTTTTGACATGATCGCAATACTTTCTCTCTCTATATATTTCATATATAGGCTAAGAGAAAGTAAAAAATTGGTCTTTCTGGCACAGCAGTAAGCTACTCTGAGCTTTGTAAATTATTTGATTCTCGAGAGAAGGAGGGAAGACATCCTCAAAAATTTAGAAAATCTTTTGGGTAATCGCTGGGATTGTAGCGAACTGTTAGCCAAAATAGGCTTCAAAGTCCCAGCGGTTGCCCTGAGGTCCGGGTCCCTCTTTTATCTCGAGAGGGCTAGGACAAGAACACTAGAAAAGTCTCCAATTTTTAAAATGTGCTCGGAGTATGCCAGGAAAGACAGCAATTGATATGCTATTTTTTTTAAAATTGTTTTTCGTGATTTTTTTTTTTGTTGTTTTGTTGTTCTTTTTTTTTCCTCTCTGTAATTGAAAGAAATTCTGTTGAGAGAATAAATAAATAAATAAATAAATTTGTAGCCCTGAAGATGGTCCCATATGTGACCGAAACATCGGCCCTGGTTTATTAATAAATTGAAATATAAACTAGCTCATTCTTTCTACCTAATTGATTATCTTATTTATTTAGAAAAAATATCTTGTCTAAATGATAATAAATATAATAAAAAAAAAAAAAAATTGTAGACCAACTTCACAAGGTATTCCCAGGCGGTCACCCATCCAAGTACTGACCGTGCCCAATGCTGTTTAACTTCGGTGATCATTACAACATAGTATGAAAGTTGACAGAGAATAAATAGCTTTTAAACGAACACTTTATAAATGGTACCAGCCGGCCTCAGCCGCTTCGCGCCAGGAGGGCTACGTCACCCTGAACCCCTTCCAGCTGGCTTCGGGCCCGCCTGCGGCAGACCCTCGCCTTTTCTGCATCATCCCAGTGGCGTAGCGAGAGGGGGGAAGGGGGGATCATCATGCCCCGGGCGCTACTCACAAAGGGGCGCCAAATGGTCAGCAAAACAAAAAAATAATTTTAATGTCTGGGAAAACAATTTTCCGCGTGACCGGAAAATTTGGCTTCGCAAAAAAAATAAAAATTTTTGGTAGGAAGGGGAAAAAAATTCCGCAAAATTTAGCCTCCCTAAAAAAAGGTAAAATGATTTTAACAACAGGATAAAAAATTTTCCGCAGGCAAGAAAAATTTCGAGTTCGGGCCCCCCCCCCCCGAAAAATATTTCTATATACCCCCATGTATAATGTTATATGGTTTTCGAATGGGGGTGGGGCGCTAAAAAGGTATTGTGCCCCGGGCAGGGCCGCAGACAGGGGGGGGCAGGTGGGGCTATATCCCCGGGGCCCGGGCCCATTGCGCTCCTACCTTAAAATTCTAATAAAAATTAAGTTTCATGGTTAAAATTTCAATTAAAAAATCATTTTCTTGAAATTTTTTTCTTCAAGGGGCCTGGGCCCTTTAACCTCAAATCAAGTTTGATCTTTTCACGACTCAGGATAGATAAAAACGCAGATTTCAGTGGCTAATTTTCAAAAAATTTTCCATACCTCCAGATTCCCGCGGAAATCCTCTGTCCGGATCTGGCCTCTGATAAATTATTGTAACTCTTTGGTTAGGAAATTTTGAAAAATTTTGAATAACTTTATTTAAATAAATATTTTAAGCTAGGTATAACTATTTCAAAAGTTGTCAAAAACTGTGTAAAATATTGTTGGCATGAAGGCCACAATAGCCTTTTATATACTAAAAAAAAACTTTAAATTTTTTTTTTTTTTTGAGGGGGGCCCGTATTAGTAAGTAGCCCCGGGGCCCGTCAAGTCTGTCTGCGGCCCTGGCCCCGGGCACGAGTTAAACTCGCTACGCCACTGCATCATCCTCACCCCTCAAGGATCAAAATGAGCCATCGCTCATGTCTCTACGCCTAATGGCTGCTGAAAAGTGTGTAACACACATACACACACACATTCGTCGTTTATATATAGTATAGATTTAAAAGAGAAATAAACGCCAATGATCAGATAAAATGTATAGTTTGGCTGGCACTTTTTGTCTATTCTACGGTAGGATAACTTTTAATCCGAATACCTTCGCCGTTTTTCCCTGGTGACTTCTGCCCCCTGCTGCCACACATTGCAACTTATGATCAATTGATGCCTATCCACCAGGCGCACCTGCAGAGATTATATTGAACTGCATGTGATATGCCTGAGCGCCTGGAGAGTAGGCATCAATTGCTATTGAGATGCGATGCTTGCAGGAGGGGGCAGGCGACACCATGGAAAAACGGAGACGGCATTCGGATTAAAATTTAACCTAGAATAGACAAGAAGTGCCGGCCGAATTATACATTTTATTGGATTTTTGGCATTTCTCTTTTTAATATTATCTTAATCAGCAATTCTTATCAAAAAAAATAACTGTAAAGCATAAGATACCATTTATAAGGTGTTCGTTTAATGTTTATTCTCTGTCAACTTTCATACTATGTTGTAAAGCACCGGTTCTCGTCTGATCACCGAAGTTAAGCAACATTGGGCACGGTCAGTACTTGGATGGGTGACCGCCTGGGAACACCGTGTGAAGTTGACTTCAATTTTTTTTTTTTTTTTTTTTTTATTATATTAATCTTTTTGCAAATCTGGCAAATAGACAAGATATATATTTTTTTCTTAACAAATAAGATATTTTTTAATATAGTAAATACGAAATGCTTAACCTGCCTTCGGCGGCCCCATATCTGTTCTACTTTAAATTTTTATTATAGAAGAAAAGTTTCTCTAAAATATAATTTTACCTCATTTATTTAAAAAATCCTCTCAAATCCCCCCCCCCAAATTAACACCTCTTAAAACTAAAATATGCTTTATATTCCCTAGAAAGGAGAGTTTCACTAGCCCATAATTTTCCTCCTGCTCTGGAAAATTTCATAAACACTCGTTGATAGGGATCTCAGGAACTGAATAGGATGGGGCGAACGAGACACTTGCCCCGAATCAGGCTCGTGGACAGAGGGGCGCAGGGGGCTATATCCCACGGGCAGCGGCGTAACCAGCCTTTGAGGGCGGGGGCGAAGCTCAACTAGGGCGCCGATTTTCGCAGGGGCTCCGCCCCCTGGACCCCTTTGCTCGCCTTCGGCGAGCAAATTGCCGCCTTCGGCGGGCAAATTTCTTGCATCCAATAATTTTCTCAGCGAATTTGTTTATATTTACATATTTTTTAATGACACCTGTATGATTTTGTTTTGATTTTTCTTTGCTTTTACGAAAAATGTCGTTTTCTTCAGAATTATTTCGAAAACTATTCAGTTTTCGGAAAAAATATCGAAGAATAAAA
Source organism: Euborellia annulipes (assembly GCA_023213315.1). NCBI lineage: Eukaryota > Metazoa > Arthropoda > Insecta > Dermaptera > Anisolabididae > Euborellia > Euborellia annulipes. The sequence continues at coordinate 37,542 of JAKCPI010021805.1, read as the reverse complement.
ACTTTTTAAAAATAGAGTATTTTATTTCGACGGGCATGCAAAATGAAATTTTATTTAAAAATTGCTAGACATTCGTTCATTCATTCACTAAATCTCGGGCGGGAATGGGCGGATTTGAAAAAATTCCGGGCGGGCTCGGGCGGGCCTGAAGAATGGTAAAAGCCCTTTCATTTTGAGAAAATCGAAAAAAACTGAAAAACTACATCAGTAAAATACTAGTACTTTTTGGCCGATTTTGATTAAAAGTTTATTTTCACGGTCCCGGGGGGTGTTTAACTTTAAATATAACATTTCAGTCTCATAGCTCAATTCTTCATGCTTAAAAAAATTTTGAATTCCAAAAAAATTAAATATTAAGGCTTATACGAATCCTGAGTAAATCTCCACAGCCTTAAAATATCAAATTAAGGCTTATATATTGCAAAATAAAAAAAATTTTAATTATAAAGCCTCTATATACGTTATTTATTATTTTTGGAATTAAATTCATTTAAAATAGTAGAATTCAAGTTGTAATATAATTTTAAAAGAAAACAATCAATTTTTTAAGACAATCGATGAAAAGAATATGATAAAATCACATACGCTGGGCTATATCTTAGAGGCCGTAGGGCGCCTTGAAGTGTTATTTCTGGGGGCGCCAAGGGCCCGATGCGCCTGGGGCGGGGGCCTGAGCCCCCCTCGCCCCCCCTGGTTACGCCACTGCCCACGGGCCCTTTGAGCACCATAAAATCTCTCTAATAAAAAAATAATTTTCTTTGAAATTTTTTCCTAAGGGGCCCCGGGCCCTTTAAGCTCAAATCTTAAAATTATAGCTGGGGGGGGGGGGGACCCGTATTATTATGTAGCCCCGGAGTCCCTAAAGTCTGACGGTCCTGCCCCGAACGCAACAAAGTAGGACGCAAATTGTTTTACGTTTATTATTATATTGTAGAACAGAATAAAAGGCAAGTGTTTTTTTTTTTCTTTTCTTTCCTCATCATTATATTCAAATCCACAGCGACGTTTTGGTCTTTTGATCAAAATTCAAAAATTTAGATGCTCTTTAAAATGTATATTCTCATTTTGCTCTCAAAATTGTTTGAAGCACACTTGATAGGAAAGAGAGGAGAAATGGAGGCAAATTATAAATTGGATTCACGTATAAAGAGAAAAAATGTGGTGGGACAGGACCACCATCACAGAGGGAATATTCCCTTTGTGGTTTGAGACCAGGGGGGAAGAAACCGAGGGCTCTAGGCTCTAACAGGCTTTCCTTACGCCTGGGGGCTAATATAATATAGTATAAACATTGCACCCCTCCCCCCTCCCCCCCCCCGCCGGCTGAAGATCTCTATCTAAACGATGCGATTAATGTGACCACTCCACATTTATTTAGCCGATTCCATCTCCGAGGCATCCCCACTTTATTTTCTATCTTGACCTTTTTGGAATTCCGAAAATAACCCTCCTGCTCTATGAATGAACTATCATGATTGCTCTGTCAGACCAACTGTGATATGGTCTAGTCAAATTCTGTTTATTAAACTTCTCTTTGCCAATTTAACTGTGATAAAGTATACTCTAGACATTTTTGTCTTTTGTCAAATAAACTTTTTGATAAATTTTTGTCTAGTCATTTTTTTTTTTGCCAATTCTACTGTGATAATCTTGTGTTTAGTCATTTTTACTTTCTCTTACCTATGTGTATATGTAAATATATATAGAGAGAAAGTATTGGATTCATGTCAAAAATTCGATGTCGAGATTTTGATGGATCTTCACGTTTTGAGGTCCCCTGAATCCAAAAAAAGTAGTTTTCGCGACATGGTCTGTCTGTCTGTGGACAAAATATCTCAAGAACGAAAAGAGCTAGGAGGTTGAAATTTTATATTTAAGTTAGGCACCCCCATGGGACGTGACACGAAGCTTTTGAACAAAATCGACCAAAAGGTACTAGTACTTTACTGATGCACTTTTTCAGTTTTTTTCGATTTTCTCTAAATTTGCTCCAACGATTTTTTTTAAATTCAAAAATCAATTATTATTTAGATCTTCAATAAAATGTATATTCTCATTTTGTGATTGAAATCTTCTGAAGACCACTTTACTCTTGTACTCCATAGAAAAGATAGGAGAAATGGTTGCCATGGTATCAAAATATAAACATTTTGCCATACTTATAAATTTTACATCTTGAATTCAATTGTACCCCTACTGCCGGAAACTAAATACATGTCGACACAAAAAATCTGGTGTGACAAGCACAGAACACAACTTTCGATTACCGAAGGTAAGAGAAAGTTGTGTGCTGTGCGCCAGTCACACCAGATTTTTCTTGCAATCTTAACTGTGATAGTCATCGAGTCATTTTTCTTTTTGTGTTGATTGTTTCCTGAATGTGATTGAATTATTGACGGGGAAGAGATTGGAGACATGTATGAATGAATTTAAATGTATCCTATAAATATGTATGTAACCTCTTCATGTTAAGAAATATGTTCCAGGGAACATCGTTCCAGAACATCTCCTTTTTGTAAATAAATTAATTAAAAACGAATTTCTAGACCAAATATTAATCGAGATACGGCCGGGAATTCCTGAGGGCAAGGGCGGATACAAGGGGGGGGGGGGGTAAAAAGGGGGTAATTACCCCCCTGAGATTTAAAAAAAAATACTTTTTTTCGAAAAAAAATGTATTTTTAATATAAAATTTTAAAAATTAAACTTAAAAACTTGATTTCTATTCCTAAATCCTGGCAAACAAGTACAGATTTCACCTTTTAAATTACTGAAATTATGAAAATGTATGCTGTGGACCATCACACCAGATTGCTCCCCCCCCCGACGCACCCTCTGATCCGGCCACTTCCTGGAGGTAAAGACGATTGTCGAAAAAGACCCAGAAGCGGCTGAGTGTAAAACATTATTATTCTAATTGTAAAAATTTTTTTAATTTTTACTTTTTTTAAATCTAATTAACGTTAAGTGTTTAAATGAAAAGAACGAATTCAGGAAAAAGGGATTTTCTAGGATTTAGGTTTTAGAAACAATAGGTTTGTTCGTTTATCGCCCGACGTGGATGGGCACAAGTACCCAAGCCCACATTTCCCCAGATACACGCCTTCCACCTGCTTCCCATGCCCTTGCTTTGTGAAAACCAAGATAGCCCTCAGGCTACTCTTGGGCGTTCTGGGGTGTGCTTGGGCTGCCCAAATTCTACCAGACAAAACCCGAATTGCACGTTTAAATTACTGAAATTATGCAAATGTACCTGCCACTTGTGCGACAAAGTCAGTAAGCCAGATTACCACCCTACGAGAAACACCTCTAGATCCGCCACTGCTTAGGGTAAAGACGATTGGTCGAAAAAGACCCAGAAGCGGCTGAGTGTAAAACAATCTATTATTCTATTGTAAAAATTTTTGAAATCTAATTTATTTATTTATTTGAAATTCCTATCGGGATCCCCGTTTATTTGCCCGAGATGCTTTCGTGTACGAAGACACACACCTCAAACCCAACCGGCCTCTGGCCGTAGCCATCTACCGGCACCCCGTGAAGTTACATCATTTCCTATCTCTAACTCCTCCTCCTGCTCTCGACTCTAGCTAGTGAACTAATCCTTATTTCTGGTTCCAACCGGCTCCTTATATCCAACCTCTTCTATGCTATGGAGGATGTCCTGGTTTGAGGAGGGACTCCCTCAGCACCGGCGTGTAGCCTACTCCTTTCGAAGAATGCATCACTGAGAGGGAACCTTCTTTACGTCCCTTCCACAGGACGGGATGTCACGGCAACTCCCTCTCCTCGTAGAGTTGCCTAAGGGATATTGTGGTGAGATCCTATATTCCCAATCCAGGGCTTTGAAATCTAATAAACTTAAGTGTTTAAATGAAAAGACCGAATTCAGAGAAAATGGATTTTTTTGGATTTAGGGTTTAGAAACGAAATAGGCGCTGGGTCGAAGGTGCGGTGAGGGTTAAAGAGAGGGAATAATAAATTTCAAACGAGATAGCCAACAAATGATAAAACTATTTGATCTAATAAAAAAGTTGCTTGATGTGTTAGCTGACACTCCAGATTTTTGAATCATCTTTTTAAATTAATTTTTTAAGGGTGGAATTCAATCAAAATGTTTAATGGTTTTTCTATCAGATCTGGATTGTAGAAGGGGAGGTCGAGAGAGTATGGAGATCGGAAATGGGTTGGTCATTCTTCCGTTAAAAGAAGGGGGGGTTCAAAGACGATGTCGTCGTCGTAGTCAGAGGGCTGTTTTCTTGTTCTGCATATACAAAAGGGGCGGCAGGTAAAATGTGTGTGCCCTGTCCTGCCTGCCTGCCTGCCTGCCTGGCTATTCAATGCCACCACCACCACCACCACCACTACCCCATTCGGTTGAATGAATCCATCCATCCATCCATCCATCCCTGCGAGTTGTTTTTCTGCCAAACTGTGCCCTTTGGGCCTCAAAAACTCGCCCGCAGATGCTTTTTGTCCTTCTTCTCTCTCTCTCTCTCTCTCTCTCTCTCTCTCTCTTTGTCTCTTTTTATTTGAATTTTTAGTTACTGATCCATCTATGTTTTTTTCTTTTTTGCTTTCACAGATGATGTTGTTTGAAAAAATATTTTCAATTTGATAATCTTTTTATTTACCCGGTAATAATAATAATGGAAAAATAAAATGAGAGACAGCCAAGGAAAATAAAAAAGAAATTTATTCTGTCGACGTTTCGAGCGCCCGTCGAGCTCTTCCTCGGGACAAAAGTTGTTGAGATTGTTTAATAATATCAATGGAACATCAACATGCCCCACTCTCCCCTACTTGTGCTTCGTTATCGAGTTATTCTATTAATATAGTGAAAATATTTATTAAAATTCTTATAATGTAAAATTCAATTGAATATATTTTAATTTTATATTTTGATTATGAATTATTATTTTTTTTTTATAATAATTTTCATAATAAGTAATTGATTAAAATTTTATTTTGAATATCCATTTATTTTGAAAATTTATGATAATTCCACATTAGAATTATAAAATTAGAATAGATTCTATGGATATTTATCCAAACTGGGGCTAATACAAATAAAATATTTCTTCTTTTCCCATTGACCTGTGGCTCAGGACTAGAGACTAGCTTCTGGTACAAATGTCAAGGGTTCGCATCCCGTCCCATGTGACAAAAATTTATTTCAATTCGATTGGCTACCAATCCATCTGATTTAAATGGAGTCTAAATAGCCTTCGATGCCACAAAAACCTTAAATAAAATAAAAAATGTGATTAATCGAGTGTTGATTAATTAAGAAAAAATATTTCTTCTAATTAATGAAGAAATAATTTAGATTTTTCTTTTATATAATATTAAGGTTGTTCGGACATTAAAGCACTTTATCTGATTAAAAGCTAATTTTTTAATATGTTATTAATCACTATCAAATACGTTTAAAATAAAATTTTGAAGCAGATCTGACACAGGGTTATCGTGTAATTAATTTTTAAAAAATTGAAATTTAACATGTAGTCTATGGGGAATAACGACGAAACGCACACATATCGAATTATATAGCCATCTCTGCATTAGATACAAAAACAAAAAACTTACATTTTATCAATTCACTTCCTAGGAATACGTTAAAAATAAAATCAAAAGTTTCTGCCGACCGCTTTTAAAGATATTTTAACAAGAAAGTCAAAAAAATTCTCCAAAATGACAGTCGCCAATATTTAAAAATAAGGAAGATTTGAGAGTGAGACCAGTCCGGCAACGTCGCATAACATAATTCTCTTTTCTTGATGTCAGTTACATTTTTTTTCAATTTTACGATATTTTTTCTCGCAAATCGTCAATTGTGTTTAAACTGATTTGCATTAATCATTGTAATATATTAAATAAAATAAAATTTAAGGCGTTTAAGATTTAAAATAGATAGTTGATGAATGCAATGTTGCCAGTTCTATATTACGTGAAATACTGCTCAAGTCAAAAGTCATTCATTTATTATTTTTGGTAATTAAATTATTAACTTAATCCAATTATAAACTATGATAGGTCACGACTAAATTATAATAAGGAATTTTGGCATTCAAATTTTTAATTTTATTTTAAAAAAATTTAGATTCTATTATGACTTACGATGTACTATCCGAACAACCTTAAGTCATACGACTGTTGATGCCGTTTTGATTTGACTTTCAATAATATTAAGGTAATAATTAGAAAATTTTATTGACGGCTTCCGATGACCGTATAATATTTGGCACTTATACTGTCCCGAGGAAGAGCGCGACGGGCGCTCGAAACGTCGACGTTTTTTATTTTCCTTGGCTGACTCCATTCCAGGCAACTATAGTTAATACTCACAGCCAGTATAATAATTAAAATGAGAGATGTTAGCAAACAATGCCCTTGGCGGTAGCACAGTTGTTTTTTTTACTTTCCCGTATACGAAGTATATATAAAGAGAGAAAGTATTGTAATCTTAAAAAATTTGACTTGGAGATTTTGATGATTCTCCACGATTCCCGAGTTCAAAAAAAAAAAGCATTTTTGGGATTATGTCAAGGTAAATGCGTCACCTGAGGGTGGTGCTTTCCCGGGGGGGGGGGGGGAGGGGCGCTTCCCCCATAGCACCATGGAGCATCTGGGATATAGCCCAGGAACTGTGATTTTATTATATTGCGGTAGCCACGATACCTAGGGACACGAAAAAAGTATCGATACTTACTGGTATCGATACTTTTGTTTCGATACTAGTGCTTTTTTTACTCGATACTTTTTTCGATACTTTTTGGTATCGATACTTTCCTTTCGATACGATACCAAGTACAAGTATCGATACTTTTTTTCGATACCGTATCCCTAACGATACCACCGAGGAAGGACATTTTTCGTTAATTTTGAAAAAGAACAAACAAGGGTCATTAAAAAAAAATGTAAATATAAATAAATTCATTTGTTTCAAATTTGTATCCCAGATCTCCCTAAAAAAAAATTAAAAAAATTTAATTATATAACAATTATTATAATTTTTCATTTGAGAGATTAAATTACTTAATTATTTTGATTAATTGGCTTTAATTTTTTATAGAGAAATAAAACTTTTCAAGCCCTCGGGCTTGGTGTATTGGCTAGCGTGCTGGCCTTGTATACCAAGGGTCGCGGGTTCATATCCCAAGCAGTCCGATGATTCTATTTGATTCCATTTGGATACCAAATGGCTTAAATAAGAATGCCTGGACCACAAATATGTATATTAATCAATAACTGATATCGTAAAAAGTCTTAATATGGCCTGAGTTGCCCAAAACACTGTGTGAATTCGAGTGTGAATGGGAAAAAGTGTGAGTGTTTTTTAATATAAAAAAATAAAATTTTCAATAGGCAAAAAAGTTCTGGAGTTAGTGAAATTTTTTGCGCTTCCCCTTTTGAGAATTTGCGGACCCGAGTATTTTTTCTGAAGTTTTCAGAGTGCAAAATTTCCTTCCAACCGGAAGTAGTTGGTCTAACAGAGCTTAACTAGATGTGAAAAGACTTGAAAGTCAGCTTATCCGAGGGATAGCTAGTTAATTCTACGTGTATAGAAATACATCGATTTTATAACATAAAAAAGAAACCAGCCCTTTTTTAAATTCACAATTTTTTTTTTTTTTTTTTTTGCTAATTTCTGAATGTCTCGATGGAAATTCGTTCCCTCTAATTATCCCCCCCCCCCCCCCGTCTCGCTCTCTCACCCTTTTACAGAGAGCTTAGGCATGTATAGACGTGTCAATCATCAGCATACAAAGCAACCCTAAATCCTTCTTCCAGCCTCCCCTCGCTCGCTCTGCCTGAGATCCCGGCGGAGGGGGAATGAAAAAATATCAACTGGCAACTTGTCAAACATAGTTTTTTTTTTGCAAATGAACTTGTTAGAGAGATCCCCCACCTTCTGGCCAAATCATATCGCACCAAGCAAATTTAATAGTTGATTTCCAGCTTCTATACCTTTTCAAGTTCAAATTGGGACGAAACAAAATCAAATTGGGAATAAACAATTTCAAATTGAACTAAACAAAATCAAATTGGGAATAAACAAAATCCAATTGAGAATAAACAATTTCAAATTGGACTAAACAAAATCAAATTGGGAATAAACAAAATCAAATTGGAACCAAACAAAATCAAATTGGGAATTAACATTTTTACATTTATTTTTAATTACCCTTTTCGGAAATCAGGGGCGTAAAACCAGCTTGTTTCTCGGGGCAACCTATCCAAGATTAAGAGGTGCTCTTAGCATTGCTTAACTCCCTTGGCAGCCTTCCCCCCCCCCCCTCTGAATTTAATTTAAAGTTAAAAAGATCTTGCTTTGCTTCTCTTCGGCGAGGAAATATTCTTCGAATGAAGAATGGCAAAGCTCATTATCCCTAATATATATTTATTTATTTTGTGTTGTAATTTAATAATATAATCTAAATAATTATATAATATATATTTATATAATTATAATGATAAATTTTTAAGGGGAATAACCGGGTTTTTAAGAGTCCCTGGTGTTGTGTGTTCTTTGCTATCTCATTGAACATTCAAAGAGAATATATGTATGCAGTGGCGGATTAATGCAATTTTGTCGGGGGGCGGTTTTTTTTTTTTTAATTTTTTTTTATTTAAGGACTTTGTGGGCATCTATGGCCATTTAGACCCCTTTCCTATTTATTTAAATTGATTGATTGACAAATTCAATTGAAATTAAAGCCCGGAAATCATAATTTCTTTAGATTACTAGTTTTTATAACATTGTGAATTTCTTCTCAGGGGGGGCGATCGCCCCCCTCGCCCCCCTTTAATCCGCCCCTGTATGTATGTTTATTTACTTTAGTATTATTGTTGTTAAAAATTGTTAAGCCCTCAGGGCTTGGTGTAGAGGTTAACGTGCTAACCTCGTATACCAAACGTCGCGGGTTCGGACCCCAGGCAGTCCGATGATTTTATTTAAGCCATTTGGATACCAGATGGCTTAAATAAGAATGCCTGGGCCCCATATATGTATATTAATTCAATAACGGTTATCGTAAATGTCTTATATGGCCTGAGTTGCCGAAAAGACTGTGTGAATGTATGTGTGAGTGTGAATGAGAAAAAAGTGTGAATGTTTAAAAAAAAAAAAAAATTGTTAATTTTCCCCCAAATTTTCTCCAAGAAAATTAAGTCTTTTTATTTCAACCCTTCACCTTATTAATCTCCTCTTGCTTAAATAAGAATGCAAAATCTCCCACCCTGGGAATCAAACCCAGGATCTCCAGCATTTCCGAGGCATCAGTGTGCTTTGCACCAGGCCACCTGGCCCTCAATGAACACCAAAAATTTCTCACATCCCCTATATATGCAAGTCTCCGAGGGTCATGGGACGTTTGACCCATTAACAAATAAATATACTCACAAATTTGTTAAATAAATATATATTTATGTCTATCAAGTCCGAATCGAGCCATCGGGCCGTGGTGTACTAACGGTTATCGTCAATGTCTTAAATGGCCTGAGTTGCCGAAAAGACTGTGTATATGTGTGTATGAATGTGAAAAAAGTGTGAGTGTTAAAAAAAAGTCCGAATTGAGGTATCGTTAAATTTTAATATTTTATTTAAAAATTTTTATCTCAAAAATTATTTAATTTTCATTTTTATTATTTAAGATATGTTTCAACTTTAAATTTAAAATTGTATATCTCAATTTGATTATGTTTAATCCCATTTTGATTTTGTTTAATCCCAATTTGATATTGTTTGGTCCCAATTTGATTTTGTTTATTCCCAATTTGATTTTGTTTCGTCCCAATTTGAACTTGAAAAGGTATAGAACAATTACAGCTGGCTCGGACCCGCCTGTGGCGGGGCCATTCGAAGCCCCATCCCCGATTTTCCTCGAGACCGGAATTTTGCCACTACAGGCGGTCTCAGGCGGGAATTTAAAAAATGTATTTGGAATATTTAATTGGCCCCTGACCGCTCAGAGAAGGGACATTAGCTTCTCTCCAGACCCGGGTTCGCTTCCCGTCACAAGCAAGAAATATTTATTTCAAATGAATTGGGTACCAATTATTTCAAATAAATACGGATCTGGTGTAAATGAGCTTAGATGCCAAAAAACCTTAAAATAAATAAATATTAAAGGGAATAATGCCCGTATTCATAGCCAGTGCTTGAGGAACAAGGAATCCTTATGCCTATATAAATGTATAGATATAAAGATTCCTTCTTCCTCAAGGACGACTATGAATACGGGTATTCGTGTGTTGTCCTTGAGAAAATCCTTAAGTTCATTTCCTCGAGGAAAGCCCTATCAGTGTATGTCCGAAGTTTTCGTGAGGGGAATCCTCAAGGACATCCTTGAGATTTTTTCCCTTGCGGACGTCTTTTAATGAAAAAACATTTTTTTTTTTTTTTTAACATTTAAGACATTTATTCAACTTGAGATACATAATTCATGTTTACATTTATTTTTATACTGACTTCGAGCCATCTTGCTCCCAATCAGGTAACCGCGTTTTCTTCCATCTTCTGATATTTCGTTTTGCCCACGGTTGTATAAAGGAAAAAACTTGTAAAAAAAACCTTTTCATTTTTGTATAAAAAATAAAAGTTCAAAAGGTAAATTGCATAGCAAAAAAGAATATATAAAAATTAAGAGTATGTATAAATTCAATTTTGATTGTAGATTTCCGAGATGAGAGGATTTTCGTGGAGCCGAGCTTTTGTGGTGAACCTGTTAGTGAGTTTTTCGAGGTGTTCTTCGAGGGATTCAATATCTAAGCCAACCCTGATGATGTGGTTATTGATGCCGGGTGGTGGGTCTGCGATTATCCGGAGTATTTTGGATTGGATCCTTTCGAGCTGCAAGAGAGATGACCGGGAGATGTGGGGGAACCAGACTGGAGCTGCGTATGTGATGAGTGGCCGGATTACTATTTTGTAGAGGATGAGCTTGCTTTCCAGAGGAAGTAGGCTTTGACGTTTGAGGAGCGGCCAGAGGATGCTGAGTGACTGCTGCGCTTTTGCTTTAGCTTTCTTTATGTGTGTTGCCCAGTTGTTTCTCCTGTCAAGAAAGGCTCCAAGGTATCGGACTGAGGGCTGCCATTTCAAGGAGTGGTCTTCTATTGTTATGCGTGTGTGGAGGTATTTTCGCTTTTTTGTGAAGAGTATGGCTTCAGATTTGTCCGGATTTGTTTTGAGGCGCCAGTCTTTGAAGTAATTTATTATTTTTGATGTCTCCTCTTGGGTTCTTCGCACTAAGCATTTGAAGTTCTTGTTTGAATAATATATTGCGGTATCGTCGGCGAATTGAGCGATGTGCGCAAAGTCCAGCTTAGGCATGTCGGATGTGTAGAGGGCGTAGAGAAGGGGCGATAAGAGCGCTCCTTGAGGAACTCCGGCGCAGATGGAATGCCAGTCGGATTTTGTGTTGTTAATTTTTACTCGGAATTGTCTGTCCATTAAGAAGTGTGCGATGAGTTGGCATAATGGTTCGGGAAGGCCAAGGAGATATAGTTTAGAAGCCAGAGGGAGGTGTGGGACGCTGTCAAATGCTTTGGAGATGTCGAGCAGAACCATTGCAGTTGCCTTTTTTAGCCGAAGTCTATTTTTTATGAAATGATTTATCCGGGCTACTTGTTGGACGGCTGAGTGAGCTTTGCGGAAGCCGAATTGGAAGTTGGGGAGGAGGTTGAGGTTTTGCGTTTCCTGTTCGAGCCATTTGAGTATGAAAGATTCAGCGAGTTTACCGAGGACTGGCAAGAGGCAGATAGGTCTGTAGTTGGTCGGTTGAGTTTTGTCCTTTCCTGGCTTGGGGATGGGGATAATTTCTGCTTGTTTCCATTTTGAAGGAAAGTGGCCTAGGTTTAGGATGGCTTCGAAGATCTTGGCAAGATAAAGTACTGCTTTACCTGGCAAAGATTTAACGAATATAGGAAGTATCCCATCTGGACCTGGAGCTTTTCTGGTTTTTATGTTTTTGATGGCTTCTCGAACATGCTTGGGTTTAATTTGCTTGATTGTGTCTTGTTCCTGCCGTTTGTCGAGTTCTTGTGCCACTTTTTTCTTAAGGTACCTGTCTGTCGTTTTGGATTTTTCTGTGTTGGTGAATTGTTTTTCGAAGGCTTTGGCTAGTATATTTGCCTGGTGATGTGGTGAGTATTCTAAACCATCGGGACCGTTTAAGGGGCCTATGATTGTTTTCCGCCTTCTCAGTCTTCTTGAGAACTGCCATAGAGAACAATCTATGTGCGTGAGATCGGAAATTCTTTTCACCCACAGAGTTTGCCTCCATTCAGCAACGGATTCTTTGATTTCTCGAGAGAGGTGGTTCATGTGTTGACGGGATTGGTTTAGCCGGTGTCGTTGCCACTCTCTTCTTGCCCTATTTCTATTTTTTATGAGAGCTTTTATTTGTTCTGGAAGTAGGTCGCCTGATGGGGTGGTAGATTTTTTTGGAATGTAGGAGGCTGCTGCTGTTGTGATAGCGTCTGTGACTTTGTCCACTGCTGTTTCAAGGTCTTCGGGGGTTTGGATTGGGAAGAATTCTAGTTTCTGACATATTTGGTTTCTGTATTGTTTCCAGTTGGCGTTGCGTAGATCCCACTTGGTGTGTTTGTTTGATATGATTGGTTTTTCTATTTCTGTTAGTATAGGATTGTGGTCGGAATCAAGTTCGTGTAGATTTAGAGTGTAAACTTCAGAATTTGGTAATCCTTTCACTATTGTCAGGTCCAGTGTGCTGGGGAGAAAGTTTGGGTTAGGCGGATATCTGGTTGGCTCGTTCGGGTAGAAAATTTCGAGGTTGTGTCGAGAGGTAAAATCGATTAGTTTGCGACCATTACTATTTTCCCTTATGCATCCCCATTCATTGTGCTTTGAGTTCAGGTCACCCATTAGTATGACTTTATTGCCTATGGAAAAGAGTGTTGATAAATCAGCTGGTTCAAGTGGCCGGGAGCGTGATGGTGAATTGTATGCACTAGCTATGATAATACGTCCCATTGGAGAGTCGATGGATGCTACCACTGCCTCTAGGTGGTCGAGTTCGGGGATAGGCTGGTAGACCGGGTTTAAATTCTCGTGAATGGCAAGGAGGACACCTCGTTTTGGGGGGACTCCGTCCTTTCTAAAGACTTTATAACCTGGCAACCATATTCTTATTTGTGGATTGAGTTGTGTTTCACAGAGAGCTATGCAGTGGATATTTTTGGTTCGGCTTATGAGTTCAATTAGTTCTGTAGTTTTATATCGGAGTCCGTTTGAGTTCCATTGTAAAATTCTTATTTTGTTTTGTGTAGCCATTATTTAAAAATAGATATAATCCCATCCAATATGATTTGCCATTTGTCGGCACCTTGTGCTTTATTTACTGTTTGCAGTAAGGAGAATATTTTTTTAATGGTGTTTATTATGTCTGTGTTTTTTAGAAAATCCATCAATTCGTGTAGGAGGTTTCCAATTCCGAGGGATTCAGTAGCCGGTGGTGGGCGTGGCCAAGTTGGTGGTGCGGAATTAGGTTTTGGCGTGCTTGTACCAAGTTTTGGGTAGTGCTGGTGATTGCTGGTTGGTGGCGGGATTGCCCCGGGGACGGGTAGTGGCGCGCTACTTTGGATTTTGGATTTCGCAAGTTGCTCCCTCTGTTCTATTGCCCTCTTCACAGCTGGACACTCTTTGGAGTTTGCCCAGTGCGGCCCGTGACAGTTGGCGCATTTGGGCTCTGCAGCATTACAGCGGGAGTTCTCATGCCCCCTGCCGCATTGGATGCACCTCTCTGCGCCCCTACAGGTCCTGGATGTGTGATTGAAACCTAGGCAGCGGAAGCACTGGATGAAGGTGGAATTGTTCCTGTATTTAGCCCATGTGATGCATGTGTAACATAGCCGGTTTATTTTGTATATTTCCTGTACTGGGGTGCCAGCGGGAAACATACATATGTAGAGGGGAATGTAGCTGTTGGTTTCCTTTTGTTTTAACTGCACTATTTTGGTGGGGAGGAAAATTCTTTTGAGCGAGTTCATTGTATATGTCTTCAACTGCGGTGCCGTTGCTTAGCCCTTTTAGAACGAGTTTAGTGAGGGCCTCGCCTGGGAGGGGATACGTGTGGAATGGGACATTGCTTTTCTCTAAGAATGTGTTTACTGTCTTGTGGTCCTGTTCTGATGAGCAAAGAAATATCGTTTTTTCTCTTGTGCATTTGATGTCAACATTGGAGGAGGTTATGTTGTTTATTTTTTTGAAAAACATTGATGGGTTATCCAGGTGCCTATGGATGATTATAGGGGGGATTCTTTTTGGTTTATTAATCTTATTTTGGTTCATTTGGGCGCTATTTGAGACCGACGGCTCATCGTCTTCGTCTATAGCAGTGGTTCCCAACCTGGGGGCGATCGCCCCCCAAGGGGGGCGATTTGGGTTTTCAGGGGGGCGATAAATAAGCGGGGGGCGATTGGGGGGCGATGAGTATTCAAAGGGAGAAAAATTATTAGTTTACTAAAATTTAAAAAAATAAAAATCAAAGAGAAACATCTCCTATTTACAGGATGGTCAGGATAGAAGAGGACAAAATATTATACATAAAAATAAAATAGTCTGAAGATAATTCCAATCTAGAATTGAAACGTGACGTTTCAATTCTAGATTGGAATTATCTTCAGACTATTTTATTTTTATGTATAATATTTTGTCACTTTTAGCTCAAATCTTAAATTTCAAAAAAAAATCATTTTCTTGAATTTTTTTTTCCTCAGGTGGCTCGGGCCCTTTAAGCTCAAATCAAGTTTGATCTTTTCACGACTCAGGATAGCTAAAAACGCAGATTTCAGTGGCTAATTTTCAAAAAAATTTTCCATACCCCCCAGATTCCCCCGGAAATCCTCTGTCCAGATCTGGCCTCGATAAATTAAAACTTTTGTAACTCTCTGTTTAGGAAATTTTGAAAAAAATTTTATATAACTTTATTTAAATAAATATTGTAAGCTAGTGCATATCTATTTCAAAAGTTGTGTCAAAAACTGTGTAAAAAAGTGTTGGCATGAAGGCCACAATAGCCTTTTACATACTAAAAAAAAAACTTTGTTTTTTTTTTGGGGTGGGGGGGCCGTATTATTAAGTAGCCCCGGGGCCTGTCAAGTCTGTCTGCGACCCTGTATATAGGCCTACGGTAATAAAATTGTTTAAAATAATAAAACTGCTTTATTATTTACACTTTACTTTTAAATTAAAATTAGGCATACAATGAAAATGTAAAGGGGGGGCGATAGGTGTTAGGTCAAACTCGAGAAAGGGGCGATGGGTAAAAAAAGGTTGGGAACCACTGGTCTATAGTTAATGAATCAAAGGAATTATTTACCTGCACGTTATATAAAATTTCCGTCTCCTGGCTTGTTCCAGCTTGCGGCTCAGCACTCCTTTGCTTTTTCGGTAAGGAGGTGATGACAGGTGAATTCAATTTTGTTTTTCCTTTGGAAACCGGGGTTTTTGATGTCGGTGGCTTGAGGGGCCTCGTCCGGGCTCGCCCGGTTGCCGGGCTCAGCTTCAACGACATTAAGCAATTTATTTAGAAGGATTTGTTAAAAGTTTATATAACACGATGAAATATTAGAACAATTAAAGGTATTAAAAAACAATAGATAGAATAAAATAAAGCGATTAACTAGTTAAAAATTAATAAATAGCTCGAGCGCGAATAAACAAACTTCTGGGTTACGTTCACGGCCAATCAACCATTTAAATGAAAAAAATAAAAAATTTAATTAAATAACAATTTTTATTATTTTTCATTTGAGAGATTTAATTATTTTAATTAATTGGCTTTAATTTCTCATAAGGCAAGACAAAACACTTTGTTTTCCAATGGGCAAATTTGAAATTTCCCTTTTGGGTCTATCCATATCAAGTGATACAGAAAAAAAATAACTTGGTCGCTCGACCATTTTGTAAAAAAATAAATATTTTTTTCCTAGATTCCTACATTATTTCTGAGTTCAAAAGTGATTTTAAAAATTTTTTATCTCTTTTGGTACTGCTACGGCGGCCATTTTCGTTTTGCAAAACGCGCTAATTTTGGCTTATTTAAGGGTTTGCGTTAACTTGTATAACTCGGAAACCATTAATTCTAGAGTGATGAAACAAAAACCATTTTAATCGGGGAAGAAAACAGCCTAAACATTATCTCCAGTACATATTTACTGAAATATGGATCAAAAACAGTCTGCAACCCAATCAACATTTGGGTAAGAAAACGGAAAAATTTCAATTTTTTGAAGGCATATTACCTTTGGAAAGAATACAATCTCAGGCTTGATTTTTTTTTGTGTGTGGCCATACACTAGTACTGCATGTATTTTAAATATCAACCCTGAGACTTAATTCCTTTTTAAGAGCTACAAATTTTTAAAAACTGAAATTTTTCAAAAAATCCAAACTTTGAGCCTCAATATCTTTGTTGGGACAGTTTTTAAAAAAATCTGAAATTTTTACCAGCAAACTTTATGGTTGTTATACTGCTGTATAAATTTCATCTTTTGAGATTTTGTTTTATAGCCCAGTCAAATTAGGGTTTCACCTCGGAATGAAAGATAATAAGCTGAATTTTTGTATGGACCTTTATTTTGGCATTCTAAATGATGTCTCAAAAGTCACATATGATCACGTATCCGCGTCACGCGGTATTCCAGGTCAAAGGTCACGAAAATCAGTTTTTCGCGAATATCTCGTTTCCTATACCTTAAATGATATTTGGACCTATTATAAAAGTTGTAGAGGATAAAATTCTCTACAATTTATATCTGAAGCATTTTTTTTATACGACTAACCGTTTTTGAGGTAGAGCGTAAAGAGTGCGCAGCGCATAGCCTTATATGGCTTAATGCACGTAATGTGTGACTCGTGGTATCGTACGGTATTGTAAGTCGTATAAAGTTTATTATTGATTAAAAAACAACTGCCATTATTTACTTACTAATTATTAATTATTTATATTTAATTATCTCTTTAACTCTTATATTTAACTATAGTGATTTTATACTTTTAATTCTGTTCTATATTATATATCTTAATTATATTTTACGTAGAAAAAACATGTACACGAAAATAATATATTTTATTTATATCTTTATTTATCATTCATATATCGCATATGATACATTTGCATGTGGTAAAGCGCGCCTTCGGCTACGCCCCCTGGATCCCCTTGCTCGCCTTCGGAAAGCAAATGCTTCAAATTTATTCTTGCTCATTGTTTGGAAACGTTGTAACTCGCCGAAGGCGAGCAATTGCAAAATTCCAAAGTTTCGAATTTCTCTCTCCCGCTCACTTCTTGTAACTCTAGCCAATCAGCGAGAGAACAGCAGGCACATACACTCAAGGAACGGAAGTTAATATTATAGTATGATGATATGATGATGATTACAATTTCAGTTCAAATTTTAGGTAGATTTTGGTTGACTTTAATTATAATTAGCAAATGGAGCTTCTCTACTTCTTCTTCTGGTTGGTCAGTATTTGTGATTCGTTCTATATCATCCTTGTTATGGATAATATTTGTCTCGATACCTTCAAGGACTTCGGTGTCATATGCACTCTCTTGTTCATCAGGATTATTTTGATATGATGAAGCGTTGAGGCAAAATTAACTCCTGGGACCAATAACTAACTACATTATTACCCCCAGCACTAGCTGAACTGTTAAACACAATATTTTGCAACTGCAAGAATGGTTGTCTCCACGCTGGGGATGCAGGAAATCGGAGTTAAAATGTTCTCCAGCTTGTAGCTAGTGAAACGGACAAGCTTGCCACAACGTTTCAACATATCAAAATAATCCTGATGAAGAGAGTGCAAATGACCACGAAGTCCTTGAAGGTTTGGAGACAAATATTATCGATAACGAGGATGATGTTAACGAATCACAAATTAGTGACCGACCGGAAGAAGAATAAGGGAATTAAGTTCCATTTGCTAAATATGTAAGTAAGGTCAACCAAAATCCACCCAATATTTGAACTGAAATTGTAATAAATGTATCATAGGCGATATATGAATGATAAATAAAGATATAAATAAAATATATTATTTTCGTGTACATGTTTTTTCTACGTAAAATATAATTAAGATATCATACTTATATATAATTGCCTTAAACCGTGTCCGATGTGTGAAACAACCAATCAGGCCTCAGGGATAGCGCTGATTGGCGAAATACAGAGAGGGCGGAGCCGGAGAGGCAAATTCAAATTTTTTTTTAACCAGGAGAGATATCAATTTGGTTTCTTCCCTAAAGCCTTCCCTTGATAAGAATCTAAATTCGTTGTTTCAGAGTTTTTTTAAATTCGGCAGCCCACCCCCCCCCCCCAAATTTTTTAATTCTTCTATATCTTCAAATATTAACATGCTTTTTTGGATTTAAAATTATTCAATGAATATCTATCAAGGGGTTTAAAAGTTTAAATATTTTTTGTGTAATTGCCCCCCCCCCCGAAATTTTTAATTCTTCTGTTTCTTCAAATATTAACATGCTTTTTTGGATTTAAAATTCTTCAATGAATATCTATCAAGGGATTTAAAAGTTTAAAGATTTTTTGTGTAATTGCCCCCCTCCCGAAATTTTTAATTCTTCTATTTCTTCAAATATTAACATGCTTTTTTGGATTTAAAATTCTTGAATGAATATCTATCAAGGGATTTAAAAGTTGAAAGATTTTTTGTGTAATTGCCCCCCCCCCCGAAATTTTTAATTCTTCTGTTTCTTCAAATATTAACATGCTTTTTTGGATTTAAAATTCTTGAATGAATATCTATCAAGGGGTTTAAAAGTTGAAAATTTTTAAAGATTTGTGTAATTGCCCCCCCCCCAAATTTTTTAATTGTTCTGTTTCTTCAAATTTTAACATGCTTTTTTGGATTTAAAATTCTTGAATGAATATCTATCAAGGGGTTTGAAAGTTTAAAGACTTTTTGTGTAATTGCCCCACCCCGAAATTTTTAATTCTTCTATTTTTTTAAATATTACCATGTTTTTTTGGATTTAAAATTCTTGAATGAATATCTATCAAGGGGTTTAAAAGTTTAAAGATTTATTGTGCAATTGCCCCACCCCCGAAATTTTTATTTTAAAATTCTTGATTTTTTTTAATAGGTCCCTGTCCGCCTGATTTCATTTGCATGCCCGTTGGCTCGAATCAGTTTATTAAAGGGAAATTTAGGCTTGCTTCTTGCCCGTAATTTTCTCATGGCCTTCAAAACCCAGAGGCCGGGCAGGGCGAATACTCAAATTTTAAACTTGATTCATTGTATTTTCATTTAGGCAAAAATAATATGGGCTTTAAAATTAAGAGAAAAACTACTGATCACGTATCGAGACGCCGCACAGTGGGCTGAAATAGGAAAAAAGCGGCCATAATTCGAAAAAATGAACTTCAAAATATAAAAACAACGTTTTGCACACTAATAATAGACTATATGTGGACCTCAGGACAATAATTCATTTTTTTTTTACCCAACCCAAACCCGAGTTATAGAGCGCCAAAGTGGGCAAGAAAACTTACTAACTTTTCTTTGCGTTTTAAGTCGATATTCAGAAATTTTTTTAATGTATTAATATTAATCCAATTTTAATGAATTTTTTTTTTGAATCATGGATAAATTAATCTTCTTTCTAAATATATTTTTGTTTTTCTTGTATTACAGTTATTTATTTTTAAATAATTTTTTTTGTAAGTAAAAAAAAAAGCAATATAAATTTTTTTCAATTTCAAAAAAGTATATGGGCATCCTCTTGCCTTCTAACAAACTCAATAGATTCTGAAACTAGAATACATGTAGAACATAATTGCATCGAAACTTTTTGCCCGATTTTGCCCGAAAAATTTTTATTAATTTTTTTATAATTAAATCGGCAGAAAAACAAATGATTTCCGTCAAACCATATGAACTTCTCTCTGCTTTACAGATAATATTGAAACGTGACAAAGGGCTGACGGACAAAATAAAATCAGGCTATTATTAGATTGACCATAAAATTTGAAGGGGGGGCCTCAAATTTTGTAATCTTTTGAAAAAATAATCTATTAAAAGGGAATATTCAATATTTGAAAACTTCATTTTTTCTTGTTCATATTCTTATTAATATTATTGAAATAACTATATTATTTTTGTATACAAGTGATAAAGCCCCCCTGGACCCCCTTACATGCCTTCAGCGAGCAAATGCATCACATTTATTTTTGCTCACTGTTTGGAAATTTTGCAAATTGCTCGCCTTCGGCGCAAAATTTTAAAGTTTTAAATTTCCCTCACTGACTCCACTTCCTCTGTCTCTGGCCATTCAGCGAGAGACAGTGGTAAACAGGAACATAAAACAGAAGTTAGTGGCTAGAATATAGTAATTTATTTTTTTAGCAAATAATTTTTATTTAAGTATAATGACAGTGACATAGAAGCCGACTCCAAGGGGCCCAAGGGGCTCGAGCCCCCTCCCCCCCCTCCCCCAATGTTGAGGGAAGAGAAAATAGTCATCTTTGTAGTCAGCAATCCATTAAAATGTATATAAAGACGTATTGCTTATATAAGCTTATATCAAAAAAAAATTTTTTTGACCCTTTGAGTAAGGGGTAGTTCACCCCATGCATGTTTTTTTAAATAGATGACATCTTTGGAATCAGTATCCATTAAAATGTATATAAAGACATATTGCTTGTAATTACAAAAAAAAAAATATATTTTTGCTTCCTTCAGTAAGGGGTAGTTCACCCCATCTATATATTTTGTAAAAATAAATGACATTTTCGTAACGAGTGACCTTTAAAATGTATATAAAGACATATTGCTTGTAATTATCTAAGCAAAATTTTTTTAACACCTTGAGTAAGGGGTAGTTCACCCCATGTATGTTTTTAGTAAAAAAAGATGACATCTTTGGAATCAGTATCCATTAAAATGTATATAAAGACATATTGCTTGTAATTACCAAAAAAAAAAAATATTTTTTGCTTCCTTCAGTAAGGGGTAGTTCACCCCGTGTATGTTTTTTGTAAAAATAAATGTCATTTTTGTAAAACGCATATTTTTTTTGATTTTTCGACATATGTTTTTCTTTATATTTCACACATCATAATTTTTTTTCAACTTTGTCAAGGGGTAATTTCAACCCCTATTGGTAAAATATGAAAATATTGAAGGGTATAGAAGAACATATGATTATGTATGTATAGTTTTAATTTTGTAAAAATCCGCCCAAAAAAAGATAATTATGGCCGCTTTTTTTTCGATTTCAGCCCACTGTGCGCCGCCCGCCAGGGCAAGTTGAGATGGGCGCGGCGAAGCCGCGCCTTTCTCAACTTGTATAATATAAAACAGAATTAAAAGTATAAAATCACTATAGTTAAATATAAGAGTTAAAGAGATAATTAAATATAAATAATTAATAATTAGTAAGTAAATAATGGCAGTTGTTTTTTAATCAATAATAAACTTTATACGACTTACAATACCGTACGATACCATGAGTCACACATTACGTGATATTAAGCCATATAAGGCTATGCGCTGCGCACTCTTTACGCTCTACCTCAAAAACGGTTAGTCGTATAAAAAAATGCTTCAGATATAAATTGTAGAGAATTTTATCCTCTACAACTTTTATAATAGGTCAAAATATCATTTAAGGTATAGGAAACGAGATATTCGCGAAAAACTGATTTTCGTGACCTTTGACCTGGAATACCGCGTGACGCGAACACGTGATCATATGTGACTTTTGAGAGATCATTTAGAATGCCAAACTAAAGGTCCATACAAAAATTCAGCTTATTATCTTTCATTCCGAGGTTGACCCTTATTTTCACCTAATTTGACTGGGCTATTAAGCCAAGTTACAATATCATGAAAATCACAAAAAACCCTTAAGCTCGGCCAATACCTCTAGTACTGTAGATAGCTTAGATTAAGTTCCAGGTGTAGGCAATTATTTTACTTAATGTAAACTTAACCTATTTAAATGTAATGTCTTGCTTTTGATGTAAAATAATCTGAATGTTTGAAATTTTAAATAACACTATCACGTTATTTTCAGGTTTACAAAAAAAAAAAAAACTTTGTACATTTACTCAATTTTTTCTGGCTTATTTATAAATTTCATTTTCATAAAGAATATTAAAAATTACACATTTTCTTCATAATCAGTTGCTAGTGAGGTTATGAAGCACTTAACATTACTACTGTCCGGTACAGGAATAAAACACTAACCAGTAAAAAATAATTTGTACATATTTCTATGTCAAGAAAACAGTGTGTGTTTGTGTAATTTTTAATATTCTTTATGAAAATGAAATTTATAAATAAGCCAGAAAAATTGAGTAAATGTACAAAGTTTTTTTTTTTTGTAAACCTGAAAATAACGTGATAGTGTTATTTAAAATTTCAAACATTCAGATTATTTTACATCAAAAGCAAGACATTACATTTAAATAGGTTAAGTTTACATTAAGTAAAATAATTGCCTACACCTGGAACTTAATCTAAGCTATCTACAGTACTAGAGGTATTGGCCGAGCTTAAGGGTTTTTTGTGATTTTCATGATATTGTAACTTGGCTTAAAACAAAATCTCAAAGATGAAATTTATACAGCAGTATAACAACCATAAGAGGGTTTGCTGGTAAAAATTTCAGATTTTTAAACTTTGTCCCAACAAAGATATTGAGGCTCAAAGTTTGGATTTTTTGAAAAATTTCAGTTTTTAAAAATTTGTAGCTCTTAAAGGAATTAAGTCTCAGGGTTGATATTTAAAATACATGCAGTACTAGTGTATAGCTACACACAAAAAAAAATCAGAGTCTGAGATTGTATTCTTTCCAAAGGTAATATGCCTTCAAAGGTTGAAATTTTTCCGTTTTCTTACCCAAAATGTTGATTGGGTTGCAGACTATTTTTGATCCATATTTCAGTAAATATGTACTGGAGATAATGTTTAGGCTGTTTCTTCCTGATTAAAATGGATTTTGTTTCATCACTCTAGAATTAATGGTTTCCGAGTTATACAAGTTAACGCAAACCCTTAAATAAGCCAAAATTAGCGCGTTTTGCAAAACAAAAATGGCCACCGTAGCAGTACCAAAAGAGATAAAAAATTTTTAAAATCACTTTTGAACTCAGAAATAATGTAGGAATCTAGGAAAAAAATATTATTTTTTTACAAAATGGTCGAGCGACCCCTGCTGTATCACTTGAAATGATAGACCTTTTTGAGAATTTGGAGACTTGAGTATTTTTCCATAACGACCTCTATAAGACTGCAAAATTTCATTTCAAAATTTGGGAAAGTTGCGAAAACAAATGGTGACAGACAGACAAACAGACGGACACTCCGCTATTATATATGTACCGTAATAATGTGACGGGCTCTATTTTAAAATTTCAAAGGTTATCACTCTCATAAATTCAATTTCGTCAAAAAAAAAAAAATAAATGAGTTCAAGGAATATAAATAAATACACCATATACGTATGTGTGTATGTGAGCACATACAAAAGATGTCGTCCTTGGTTCGAGACCCGATACAGGTCATTCACTCACAAACACAAAACGACAACGACAATGACGACGGAGGAGAGAGAATTTGACGAGATCGTATTAGCAAATGACGCAATCGAGGCCCTCAGCAGCTATTCCTTTCAGGGCTCTGATATCATTGAAAAAGAAAGACTCTTTCTCCTCCCACCTCCCACCTCCCACCTCCCACCTTACAGTGCCCTCTTTGTTTTTCTAATAGTTAGACGCTTTTGTGTTTGGATACCAATAAAAAAATCTGGTGTGACCTGTCGCACTTTCTCTTACCTTCAATAAAGGAAAGTTATGTTATATGCTTGTTACGCCAGAGTTTTTATGTCGACATATATTAATATTTATTTAGTTTCCGCCGATTAAAATTCAAGATGAAAAAATTTATAAAAATGGTAAAATATTCACACTGAGCAATAAAAAATAACGTAACAACGTGTTCTTATCTACCTTATTGATACTCTAATTTAAGAAAAATTTAATATGAAATATCTTAAACATTTCTAAGTAAATTTTACACAAGTACAAATCATTTTATTCAATTTATTAAAATTATTAAAATTTAAATAAAATAAAGACAAAAATGTCGATTTTCAATTTGTTGACAAATCAACATAATCCCGATATGTTTTGTTGGATATTAATTACAAATTTTGTTTTTATAAGAATTTCCAATAAAATAGACAGAAAAAAATTGAAATGGAATCTATTTTAAAATTTTAGAAATTTGTTGTTAATAAACAAATTTCGACATTTTTGTCTTTGTTTGATTGAAATTGTAATTATTTATTAAACTGCTATGGACTTATGTTAAATTTACTTAGAAATGTATAAGATATTTCGTATTAAATTTTTCTTATCATTAAGGTAGATTAGAACAGGTCTTCTGAAGAGGAAACAGTGTTTCGTATTTTATGACGAGCAGGGTATATTTTGTTACCATGGCAACCATTCCTCCTCATATTCCTATGAAGTACGTACAAGAGTAAAATGTTCTTCAAACAATTTCGAGGGCAAAATGAGAATATATTGAATGCATTTGAAAGAGCATCTAAAAAATAATTAATTGATTTTTGAATTTTAATCAAAATAGTTTCAAATTTTTAATCATAGATCACTACTGTAAAACGTTTCGACTGCTTATCCTGCAGCCGTTATCAAGTACTGTGCAATTTCTCAAACTCAAGTGAACTAACTGTCATGTCCGTTACGTGCCTTTTTATATATACAGCGACGTCAGCGCCATCTGTCGGTATTTCTGTGAAGTTAAATTCAAATTTTCCCGCTATTTTCACTCATTTCTATGAAATTAGTCAAAATTATCAAAGTTTTTACATAAACTTATTGTAACATCATGTTTTTATGTAAACACTTGCTTCGATAATTTTGACAAAAAAATTTGAATCTAACTTCACAGAAATGCCGACAGATGGCGCTGACGTCGCTGTATATATAAAAAGGCACGTAACGGACATGACAGTTAGTTCACTTGAGGCGGAGTGCACAGTACTTGATAACGGCTGCAGGATAAGCAGTCGAAACGTTTTACAGTATTTATATATTTTTAATAAATATTTAATACAAAAATGTGGTCTATAATTAAAAATTTCTCTAATAATATATTTCAAACCACAAAAGCTTTAATAAACACATTTAAATATATTGACAAAAAGTGGCAGAATCTTCCCTTATTAGGTAGATATCCCGCAGGAAGCGGTGTAGTTTTTATATAAATTTCTTTCTCCCAATTGATGATTGATGGAATCCAAATGTCAAAGAAAATTTCACAAATGTTACTACCAACAAGTTGTTTAAATCAAATCAAGAGTATATTACAGATGTGAGTGGATCATAATAAAAGTGAGCGAGCAAAGGCGGGGGGGGGGGAGGGGGGTTCCCCTCTAAGAGCAGCAGTTGGTAAGCGACGGCCCTCCCTCCATTCGACACTCCTCCCTTCTTAAATTAAAATAATAGATCAAAAAATATCGACAAAGATAGAGAGATTTGCGGTAGCACTAACCACAAATGATTTATCAAAATAAATAGTAAAAAAAAAAAATCTGGTGTGACTACACAATCTTTTTGAAGTTGTGTTCTGTGCTTTTCACACCAGATTTTTTTGTGTTTTATTTAATTTCCGCCATTATATTAGAATTCAAGAAGTAAAATTTATTTAAAGATTTCATTCTCTTTTTTTCCACTCACAATAAATAATTCTGCAAGCGCTGGTCACATGACTAGGCACTGAAAAGCAAACTGGTTGCCTAACTGCCGGGGGTTTGTTTTTTATCTATCTTTAAAAAAAAAAAATTTTTTTACTTTCCTGATGGGCGTAACTTTTTTTTTTTTTTTGTATACCACGTAAAAATATATAGGGTCTTAGATGCCGAAAAAAAGAGGGGAAAATTAAAATAAAATTAGGTGAGTAGGGCAAGAGGTTTAAACTGGTCCGATTAACCCACTCTCTCTGGATTCGAATAATCCCCATGGATTAGCCGACTCCAATTTGCATAATATCTATTTAAATGGCATACTGGCCAGCGATGTGAATCCCTTGGGAGATTAATATCCCACACCAGTCCCCCTTTATATCAACGCACTCTCGTCTTTCTCAAGATGGGAATTCACATCAAATAAATAAAAGGAAGAAATGTTATGGGAGGAGTGTCTCGATGATCCGTAATTATAACAGATTATGTCTTTGAACTAAACCCCCCCCCCCCAAAAAGGCAACAAATTTGTAGAAGAATCTCATTTGTCCCTCACAAGTGTTTTGAAGCACTTGAACTTGATAGGAAATATAAGAGCCATTGTAACAAAATATAAATATTTTTCAAAAAATCTGGCGGGACAAGCACAGAACTCAACTTTCGATTACCGAAGGTAAGAGAAAGTTGTGTGCTGTGCGCCAGTCACACCAGATTTTTTATATTAATTTCGCGGCATTGGAGGCCATTTAGACTCCCTTCCATTAAAAATTAGCTTAATATAATATCAAATGTTTACTTTCTATTAGTATTAGGTAGATGTAGGCAGCCAGCAAGTGATAAAAAAACTCTATTTGATTATCGTCAACGTTTCGGAATCACATCGATCCCATCTTCAGGACGATTATTGTTGCTTAGATAGATGCAATTTCGGGTCATACAAAAATAAATGATTAAATTTGCATATACCATTAGATTTGCTCTGGTATATGAGAATTGCCGTAGAAAGACTGACTAGTCTTTCAATCTTGGCCAGTGCTGTCGTTTCGGGCCCATTTGCCACAAAATAAAAATACAGCCCATACATCAACGGCAATTCTCATATACATCTAATGGTACATGCAAATTTAATCATTTATTTTTGTATGAACCGAAATTGCATCTATCTAAGCAACAAAAATCGTCCTGAAGATGGGATCGATGTGATTCCGAAACGTAGACGATAATCAAATAGATTTTTTTTATCACTTGCTGGCTGTCTACATCTACCTAATCCTAATAATTAACACACAGCCATCGAATTTCTTCTACTTAAATTTTTACTTTCTCTTACCTCTATATATATGTTGTAATATATATATAGAGAGAAAGTATTGGATTCATGTCAAAAATTCGATGTCGAGATTTTGATGGATCTACACGTTTTGAGGTCCCCTGAATCCAAAAAAGTGGTTTTCGCGACATGGTCTGTCTGTGTGTGTGTCTGTTCTCTCTCTATGAATAAAATATTTCAAGAACGAAAAGAGCTAGGAGGTTGAAATTTTATATTCAATTTAGACACCTCCCTGGAGCGAGAAAATAAGCTTTTGAACAAAATTGGCCAAAGAGTACTAGTACTTTACTGATGGATTTTTTCACTTTTTTTCGATTTTCTCAAAATTCGCTCCAACGATTTTGATTAAAATTCAAAAATCAATTATTTTTAAGATGCTCTTTAAAATGTATATTCTAGGGGGGATTTTTTTTTTTAGGGGAAAAAATTTTTTTTTTTTAATTTTTTTTTTCTTCCAATCCTTAAGTTATTCTATTTTGCTCATCAAAATTTTTTTAAGCGCACTTTACTCTTGTACTTCATAGGAAAGATAGGAGAAATGGTTGCCATGGTAACAAAATATAAATATTTTCCCATACTTATAAATTTTACATCTTGAAATTCGAATGTACCATACTGTTAAAAACAACAAAAAATCTGGTGTGACAAGCACAGGACACAACTTTCGATTACCAAAGGTAAGTGTGCTGTACGACCAGATTTTTGTACCTGTGGTATTATTATAAAAAAAGTAAAAATAAGGAAGAAATTTCTTCACCTTAAAAAAAAACAACTCATTTTTACTTTTTCTGTTCTATTGATTGAAAAAAAAATTTTTTTTTTCTTATTTATTAAGAAAATGTAAAAAGGGAAAAAAATAAAGAAAGAGGAAAGGTTTTATTTTATTATTATTTTTTTTTTGTTGAAACCCTTCCTTCCTTTACCTATTGTAATAATAAAATTCCCTTACCCTTAAACGTTAAAAAGTAATCCATCGCAGTTGTGTGTCCTTGCTGGGAATGGGAACCAAAAATCCCCGAAAAAGGTCCGTGGGTGCGAGAGAGAGAGAGAGAGAGAGAAAAAGGTATAAGGGGTGGTGTGGTAGGTAGAGATAGATAGAGGTCTTTGACCCTTTGCAAAAGAAAAAGGAAACATCCCTTCATCTATTCAAGGAGAGATATGAAGAAGAAGAAGACGAAGAAGCAAAAAAGGCCTCGAGTTGAGGGTTAATTGGCCGGCCTGCCGGACAAACGCTGCCCGGCCAAAACGACCCTCTCTGCGGGCTGAGTTCGATGTCCTGTGCCCTTACAATATGGCGATTGTAAAAATGACAAAAATATCCTTTCAAAAAAAAAAAGAAGCTTTTAGAATAAAGGATTTCGAAAAAGAAAGGCGTTATTGCCTTGCTATTAGAGTCCTTTCACATCACAGCGACGTGTTCAATTTATTTCAAAGAGAATTATATTTTAGAAAAATATTTTTTTTAATTAGTTTACGGAATTTGTAATTTGTTTTTCGGCATCTGAGGTTATTTAGGCCTTTGTATTGTATTTGTATACAATTCAATTGAAATATTTTTCTCGCCTGCGACTGGATACGAACTCTTGACCTTTGGCACCAGAAGCTAATGCTCTACCTCTGCGCCATAAGTCAAGTTAAAATAATTAAATATTTTATAGTAAAAAAAGTTAAAAATAATTAAATCTCACAATTATTATTATCTAATTAATCATATATATAGTAAATTTTAATTTTTTTATATTTATTTAAGGTCTTTTTCGGCATCGAAGAGATAAGTATGATATTATTTTTATTTGGTATGAAAAAGAAAAAAAAAAAAAAAAAAAAAAAAAAAAAAAAGAATAAAAAAAAAAGAAAAATAAAAAAAATAAAAATATTTAAATTTTGTTTTGTTTGTGTGAATTGAAAAAAGGGTGAAAATGAAGTGTATGTTTAAAAGAAAATTAAAAAAAAAAAAAAAAAAAAAAAAAAGAAAAAAGAAAAAGAAGAATAAGAAAAGAAAAAAAGTAGCGACACGAAAGGGTGAATATTTTTTTCTTCCCTACATCGAAGACAATTTTAACACCCATTGGTAGCCAATCCAATTGAAATAAATTGTCGCATGAGACGGGATGCCAGCACGCTAAGCATTACACCAAGGCCCGAGGGCGATTTTTATTATTCAAATAGATATAGAAAATGGATCAAAATAAATGAATATTAAAAATATTTGATTCAATAAATATTAATTATTCGCATAGGCGTAGCCAAGAAGGGGGGGGGGGGGCGGGGGGGGGGAGGCCAATGCTTCCCTGCCTTGTCCTGAAAATTGTCTGTCTATTAAAAACAAATATATAATTTTCTCATTGTGAATTTATTTTTTTTAACAGCTTGTATCAGGGGGGGGGGGGGTCAAACTCGGTTTGTTTACATTTTTTCCATTTCAAGAAAGTGACGTCATGGAGCTCCTCCCCTTGTAAAAAATCGTTAGAAACAAACAATTTATAAAAATTTATACACGGCATATTATTAAAAAAGCAGTATAAATACCAGGGTCTAAATTAGTTTAGTCCGAAACTATACAATTTGCAAATAAAACAAAATGAATGTGAAATAGGTTATATGCAGTCAACAACGCTGCCAAATAAAAAAATACGAGCAAGGAGGAGCTTCATGACGTGGACCAATCAAAAACTGTGACCTGAAAATTGTTTATTTACTAGTTTCTGGCCAACCTGTGTATTTAAAGACCTTGAGCTTGTATAAGGAAATTAATTAATAATAATAATAATAAATAGCCGGGGGCCTGGCAACGGACTAGAGCAACCATAGATAATACCATAGCAACAGTCTGTTTAGCTGTTAAGCAATACCAAGCGCGGCGAAACTTGGGATTGGTGATACCCAAGAATCAGCGTGTAGAACGTCCTCCGGTATTATACATTTATTATATACAACTATAACTATAACTAAAATTAAAACCCTAATGGCCAAAAAGGTGAATTAAAAAAAATAAATAAAATAATAAATAATTAATTAACAAAGGTTTGAAGAGGGATGCAGCCAGCGGCGTAGCCTTTGAGGGCGGAGGGGCGAAGCTCAACTGGGGCGCCGTTTTTCGTTCGACCTTTTTTTTTAGTATTCGAATCTCTTTCGAGCTTTTTGTAATTTTTCTCCGGTTTTGTGATATAAAATGAAGAAAAACTTGATTCGCCTTGGGCGGAGGGGGCGAGCGCCCCCTTCGCCCCCACCTGGATACGCTACTGGATGCAGCCAGGCAGGGAGCCTCTATTAAATTAAACTACTTTTACGCATAACGTTTCGGCCGATTTAATCATGCCATCTTCAAATGCATTGGAGTTTTTTTTTTTTTAGCAAATAGAGTTGTTAATGTGTGTTCATAAGCTCATTAATTTTACAATAGCCAATGTATATAAATAACAAGGTAAATAAATACATATGATGAGAGTGTTACCAAAGAGAATTTCGAAAAAAGAACATTTCGAAATTCTCTTCGCTAACACTCGCATCTTATGTATTTATTTAAAATTTAAAATTTAAAATTTACAGATGCTGGCCGGTAGAATTTAATCTTCAATTCAAGATGTTCCTTTCTCGGCTCTCTTGGTTGAATTTAGGTGGTAGGTTTTCGAAGTTTTTAATAAAATTCAAAAATTTTATTAACAGAGGTTTTTATTAGGTTGGTTTACAATGCGGGCCGTTCACAAATGTTTCGGCTTTCGCCATTCGCATTGTGAACGGCCCGCATTGTAAACCAACCTAATAAAAAACCTCTGTTAATAAAATTCAAAAATTTTATTAAAAATTTCCAAAACCTACCACCTAAATTCAACCAAGAGAGCCGAGAAAGGAACATCTTGAATTGAAGATTAAATTCTACCGGCCCAGCATCTGTAAATTTTAAATGTAAATAAATACATATGATGCGAGTGTTAGCGAAGAGAATTTCGAAATAAAAGTTCTTTTTTTCGAAATTCTCTTTGCTAACACTCGCATCTTATGTATTTATTTACCTTGTTATTTATAGACATTGGCTATTGTAAAATTAATGAGCTTATGAACACACTATTAACAACTCTATTTGCTAAAAAAAAACTCCAATGCAACTGAAGATGGCATGATTAAATCGGCCGAAACGTTTTGTGGAAAGGAGTTTAATTTAATAGAGGCTCCCTGCCTGGCTGCATCCCTCTTCAAACCTTTATTTTATTCTACACTCTCTAGATTAATTAATAAGGGATGTATATATTAATTACGCCCCCCCTCTCGTCCTAACGAGAGGTTGCCCCCCCCCCTCCCTCTCCCTAGGGATCAATATTTATTCAATATCTATATATCGCCAGAGAAAAAAAATTGATTGGTATCCAAACTTCGATTATCTGGATTAATTGAAAAGGGAGGGGGGGGGGGGTAAAAGGAAAAAAATGAATAAAAAATTTATTTTATGCATAGAAATTAAACAAATTTGAATTTTAAAGATAACATGAAAATAACATGAAGTAACCATACCACCTGTACAATTTTGAGTGCCCTGAGGATGGATGCGACTAGCTCTCGAAATGTCGGCAACAAAATTTAAAGCTTTTTTATTAAACCTAGTTGCTTTTTCCGGGAAGGTTTCCCGTCCAATCTTATAAATTTATTATTTAAATTCTTCTCCCCCTCCGCGGACGTTAAAGTCAAGGGGGGGGGGCGTATTCATCCTAGGCAGTCTGATGAATATTTATTTAAATGATTTAGATACCAAATGGTATCAAAATAAATGTGCCTGGACCACCGAGATATATCGTAATTGAATATTTTAGGTATCGTTAATGTCTATATGGCCTAAGATGCCGAAAAACAAAAATTATTTAGGGGCAGCCTTGGGGGGGGGGGGTATTATTGAGAAGGATGGATAAATAAAGTCCGAAGATAATTTTCAGGCCAATTTATTTGGATTAACTTCTATGTGTCAACGTTTCGGAGCCTTCTTCAGGACCATGCGGGGCCAAGAAAACATATCAATTTTCGTTTGCCTCCATTTCCTCTAACTATTAGCGTGATTAACCACAAGTTTTAATGACAAAATTGAGGGTTATTTGTTTTCTTGGCCCTGAAGAAGGAGTCGTTTGGGCGCCGAAACGTTGACCCATAGCGGAAGGAGTTAATCCAAATAAATTGGCCTGAAAATCTTCTCTGGGATTTTATTTATTCATCCTTCTCACAAAATTATTTAAATTCTTTTCTAAATAAACTTATTTATATAAAAAAAATTTTTTTAAGTCTTTTCGGCATATAACGATATTCATATTATCCAAATACGATATATGTGGAGGTCCAGGGAACATTTATTTATTCCATTTGGTGATTTAAAATAATTATTCTTAGGACCGCTTGAGATCCTTTCACCCGTGAGGGGTGAATTGACTTCTGTCAATTCTGTCAATATCATGATATTTAATAGATGGAAATATACTGAGGAAGGATGTGAAAATGCAGAAATAAAACACTCTCGATTCCTTTTGAGTGTCCATGCCCGATGTTTGGACATTCAAAGAGAATCGAGAGTGTTTTATTTCTGCCTTCTTCTTTCAAAATGTTACGGGGGGTGGAGGGGGGGGAGGAATTTAATTAAATTTAAATTAAATCCTCTAATTATTATTCTATAATTAATGGTTTATATTAAATTTTAATTTTCCCATTGTATGTAAAGAATATGAAATACTGTAGAAGGAAAAGATATTTTGTTAATTTTTTTAGGGGGGTCAAAAATAAATCCCTAAGTAAAAATTAAATAAATAAATAAAGAAGATGAAGATAATACTACTACTGTATGTGATTCAAATAAATAAATCTCTACCAAAATATATCATCAATTTCTACAGAAAAAAGAAACTTCGATTCGATCCTGTTTAATTGGGAATAGGGTTCAATAAAAATATCAATTCATTTTCGATATATCGCCAGAGAAAAATAATAATTAAAAATTTCCATCTTATATTAAGTGGGATTCAAATAATCGAAGTTTCTATTAAACCGAGTGACGTCATTTCAACTCTTCTTGGGGGGGGGGGGGGGCGGGGTTCGTCTTTTATTTCTCATTCAATAATAATTGACAAATCTTATTTAAGAAAAAAAAAGAAGAATATAGTAAATTCTCAAATATAATAAGTACTTTTTTTATTACCTATTTTAGAACGAAAAAACTGGGTTTAGATATAATCGAGTAAAAGATTGATTCAATTTTTATATTTGTTATTTATTAAAACAAGTATCTATTTTTTATTTATTTATTTATTTTTATTGCTTCCTGATTGTATGATTTTTTTATTTTTTGTAATAATAAGAATTGTAAAAAAAAGGAATTGTAAAACCGAAAGGTTAAAAAAAGACGTTCCCATGGCTAGCAAAGCCAGAGGGAAAATTAAATAAAAAAAAAAAATCAAGAATCTTAATGAAAAATTATTTATTCATTTAATATATATTAAAATAAAAATAAAAAAAAAAAAATTAAAAACACTAGGTTAAAAGTTTCAAAGATTTTATTATAAATGTAAATTTTTCAATTTTCAACTAAAGCCTACGGTTGAGAGTTTAATTTTTTCAAGTCTAATATTTATTCACTTACTTGATGATGATGTTGAAGATTTCGCCCAAAAGCGTTGGGAAATTTTCGAGTCTCATTGCTGAAGATGCTTGCTCTGATTGAATCTAAAAACACTTATCTCTATCGATTAAAGAATTATAATTATTTTGTGTTTTTTTATTCTCCCCGGGCCTTATTTATTAGATTTTATGACGTTTTGGGGTCTAGGCGCCTATCAAATGAATTTGTTTGTATTCAGCGCAAAAAAGTGGAATTTTTTTAATTTTTTTATTAATACTATTACGAGACAAAAAGCTGCGGGCAGGATTAGTAAACTTTGTTTTTAGGGTAAGAAGGAAATTTTTTTTTTCTTCAAAAAGCTCAGTATTAATAACTTATTCTAAATAGTCGATTATTCACCGATTATTTAAAAAAAAAATTAATTATTAAAAACTATTTAAAAAAAATAATCGATTATTAAAAAAAAATAATAAATGATCGATTAATCGATTATTTTCGGGAAACATGCGTTTGAAATAAAATTTTACAAAAAAAAAAAAAAACTTTCGTTTTACTATTAAAAAAAAAGTCAAATGATTTTCAGGAAAAAAAAGTAAGCCTATAATCGATTATTTTTTTTCCATAATCGATATATTTTCATAATCGATAATCGATTATTTTTTCCATCATCGAACACCACTAATTCTAAAATATTCTCTAGAGAAAATGAAATGTGCAAAGTCACACCAATGAATTTTTAAATAATTTTGTTAACACCACACACAAAAAAAAAAAAAAAAAAAAAGATATCCATTTAATTTTTTTTTTTTCTTTGAAATCCCCAAATGGGAATTTATTTTAATTGCTACGATTTATTTAGAATAAATACGGATTGGAAATATTAATAGTAGATTAAGAAAAAAAAAAAAAGATAAGAAAATTAACAGAAATATTTATTTATTTATTAGAATATAACAATCAAATAAAATAAAATAATTATTTTGCAAAAACAAGGATCGCAATGCGGTAAAAGTAATCCAGGCGGGAAAGAAGAAAGTCTTACAATGCGTCACACACACACACACACACACACACACACACGAGATATCTCCCCACGTGGGAAAGAGAAACCCGTTTTGTATGCAACGCAAACGAAAGATTATTAAAATAAACTCACCCGAAAATTTATTATTAATAAATAAATAAAAATCGTAGAAGGGAATGCGCAATGCAGGCCGGGACAAGTGCAATTTGAAACGAAACCAACAAAGTGCACTAATCACGACCTGAGATACTGCATTCAGCTCATTTATGCTGAAAAAGGAAAATTAAAAAAATTAAAAAAAATCCCGCTGATGTTAATGCGGTACTTGAATAGGCCGGGACAAGTGCAATATTAGCAAATTTAATATTGAATATTGCCACAAATCACGGACTAGCCAAAAACCGTCGTCGTCGTCGTCGTGTGGGAGGTCGTCGTCGCCGTCGCCGTCAACAACAAACAACAACAACAACAACAACAAGGAGGAGGAGCACGCACGAAATATACGCATTTGAGAGTTGTTACTCGGACGCCTTGAGAAAGCCAACTGTTGCAAGGGCCAACATCCACTCTCTGGGTGCAGGGCAGGAGGGAGCCCTTCTCGGCCCCTCCGCCGAGGGGAGGGGGGCGCCCTTTTGTTCTGCAGAGACCCTTGGATAGAGAGGCAGGTCAGTACCAACATCTTTAAACCAATGGGAGACGTTCAAAAACCAGAAGCAGCTTTTCTTTTTTTTTCTTTTTTACCACCCCGAACCGTTGAACTACCTGGGATAGAGAGAGAGGGGGGGGGGGGGAGGGGGGGGGAGAAGAAAATTTACTCCTCCACCCTCTTGGGTGATCTATTTATTATAGAAATCAGACAAAAGATTAGATTTAGCCTTGGGGGGGGGGAGGCAAACAGACGCCCGAAAATCGACAAAATTCTATTTTAAAATAAAAAATAAAATCTGGTGTGACTGGTCGCACATATATCGACAAAAAGGGATGGGGAAATTTATATTTCGTTACCATTTCTCCTATCTTTCCTATGAAGTACAAGAGTAATCAAAAGATTTCAATGGCAAAATGAGAATATACATATCAAAGAGAATCTAAAAAATAATTGATTTTTAATCAAAATCGTTGAAGCGAATTTTGAGTAAATCGAAAAAAAAAAACTGAAAAAGTACATCAGTAAAGTCTTTTTGGCCAATTATGTTTAAAAGTTTCGTGTTCACACCCAGACAGACATACCATGTCGCGAAAACTTCTTTTTTTGGATTCAGGCGACACCTCAAAACGTGTATATCCATCAAAATCTCGATATCGAATTTTTGACATGATCGCATTACTTTCTCTCTCTATATATTAACATATTCTAAATAGGTAGGAGAAAGTAAAAATGAACGAATTAATTTTTGAAATAATTAGCTAAGCAAATGCTGTAAAATTAAATTCAAGCTTAAAATTGGTGTGTTAAGAAGAATAAGAGAAGATAACAGAAAATAGTGCTCTGTGCTAGCCACATCACATTTTTTGTGTCAACATACTGTATATTTAATTTCGGCCGATATATTAGAATTCAAGATGTACTTTTGGTAATCGAAAGTTGTGTTCTGTACTTGTCACACCAGATTTTGAGAAAAAAAAAAAACATTT
Source organism: Euborellia annulipes (assembly GCA_023213315.1). Classification (NCBI taxonomy): domain Eukaryota; kingdom Metazoa; phylum Arthropoda; class Insecta; order Dermaptera; family Anisolabididae; genus Euborellia; species Euborellia annulipes. The sequence continues at coordinate 1,204 of JAKCPI010021805.1, read as the reverse complement.
TTGAAATCATAGCTACATGTATCTTATTCCAATTTTGGTTTAAAACACTCACAAATGTATATCTATTGTTTGTGCAATTTTATTAAAGATTTAATGAAGTAAATAAGAAATTAAACACCAAATATGTTTGAACAAATCCAACAAGTTGGAAGGTAAAGAGAAAGAAGCAGCCTTTTTATTTTTCACCTCAATTCAGATATTTTGGTCTCTATACATGAGAGACTCTCAATGTTTAGGCATATTGAAAAGCTTCTCAGAAAAATCTATTGTAAAAATAAAAATCTTTTGTGCTGGTCTTACCAGACTTTTTTGTGTCGAGATATTTTTAGTTTCCCAAAGCACCTTAGTTTAAAACTTGACTAATTGCATTTCATAAGTAAAAAAAGTAAGTAAGTAAGTAAAAGTCAATTGATTCAAAATGTCCATAAGCTCTATGTATTTTAAATGTTGACTGCTTGAAATAAACTATGGTTATTAATCAAAATTTTAATCTCATATTTGGACATTTACACAATATAGAATCCTAAATAAATACAAAATTTCGTAAGAATTGGAAAAAATTTTGTAAAAAGTTAAGGGGGCCCCCTTTTGAATCGAAATTAACATGCAAATCCCCATATGGGGATTTAACATTGGCTCTATTGAAGGAAGAGCCGGAGCATGAATTTGAAAAATCTGAAATATTACATCAATAAAGTGTACTTCAAACAATTTATACCAAAAATTTTACTGATATACTTGTTAAAGGGCATATGAAAAATAGTTGATTTATGAATTTTAATAAAAATCATTTGAAAAAAAAAAAAAATTGAGTAGTGAGGATATCCAGGCAGCCAAAAAAATAATAAAGAAAATTATATTTGTCTTTATTTCATATATTTGTCGACGTTTCGGCCGATATTCCGGCTTTCATCAGAACAAATGTTGTTCAATAGACTATTGAACCAGAAGTCATGCCATCCGACGAATGTTCGCTCAAAAGACATTGTCAGGAGTTGCCAAGAGCCTCTATAAGCTCGAGGCAAACAACATTTGTCCTGATGAAGGCCGGAATATCGGCCGAAACGTCAATATGAAATAAAGACAAATATAATTTTCTTTATTATTTTTTTGGCTGCCTGGATATCCTCACTACTCAATGTATATTCAGCCACTCCTCCTGAAATTAAAAAAAAAAAAACTTAAATTTAATCAATAAAGTATT